>CAJGYM010000230.1:0-57983 GCA_904845305.1 Caenorhabditis auriculariae | reverse complement strand
AGTTTTGTTGTCCCAAAATCAATTTTTGGTTTCGGAGGAAAAATTATAAAAATGTACATTTTTGGTAAGGGTTCAGTAAAGATTTTTTTATTTTATCCTCAACCAAAAACTTTTTCGAAAAATGCAACAGCTTTTAACCATAGTTATTTCGAAACAAAAAGTCTTTGTTTTGCTCTCGGAGGAGGTCCTTCGAATGTCGGCCGTGGACCACTCCGTGGCATCTCTAGCCTGTTTCGATTCTCTCGCCTCTCTTCTCCGAATAACAGTTCTTACACTGTTCTAGCCCCATGACTCATCGGCAGAGCGCGCCTTCCACAGCTGTCGACCATCATGTTTTACTTTCTCTCTTTGCCATATATATTATTGATTTTTGTGTTCAATCATTTTTCCTCGCCTATTTCATGCTTTTTCCTTGATGTTTCAGATGAAAAAGATAAACAACTATAAATTTACTCTTATTTATACTTTTAAAATGAAATTTGAAATAGAATATCAATGCTTTGTTTGTCCTATCTGAATAAAGAAGAGTCCCCTCTGAAAATGCAATTGAGAATTAAGATTTTTGTGGGTTGGTAGGTCTAGGTAAAATTAAAAATATCCAGCAATGAATATATAATACTTATCATAAATATTGAAATATTTCTGTGAAAACAACTTTTAAAAAACCTTTTCAAATGAACTATATTTCAAGACGCAGTCCTCCAAAAAGCCGAAAAAGTTGAAAAATTTTCGGGAATTCTGGTGCTCAGGAAAAACTTCCGAGCTTGCTCAAATAATTTTTCTGTTTAACGAAACTGTTAATGAGTTTTTGGAATTTAGAAGCGACTATTTTTTTCGCGGCAGCGGGTAAACCGTGAGATTTTTGCCTCCAGTTGTACGCCGCGCGCGCTCGTTTTTGGCCATAACTTTTTTTCTTAGTGGAGCTTTTTTTCTAAAACTGAACGGATTATGAAAATGGACAGTCTCCTCCATCGAACAATGTGAAAAACATATTTTTTGAATCGTTCTGAAGAAATGGCTTGCGGTCCCTAGGTATAGGTAGCCGTGGAAAAGCTTGTTGAAAATTTCCAGAGGATCTTAGCCGCGCTCGGAGCCTTCGACTAGCAACTTGCAACGTGGTGTAGTGGTAGTGGCTTGCGCACTGTTAATATTGTGACCATGGTACGAATCCTTTTTGGTGAATATCATTTTTGCCGCCTCATGGCTTTCATGGAAATATTTTTGAACGTTTCTCAATAAAGATATAATTTATCAAAAATCACATAACAATCTAACCATATTTTTATTCCTAAATTTATAAGTCTACAAAAACAAAAAGTCTACCATTTGATAAATCGAATAAAAATTTTTGGTACAAGTTTTCGAAATATCAGTCTTCCTTCCTATCTCGAGATTTTTAACGAGTAGATTTTTGTTTTGTTTTTTTCCATAAACTTTCATCATAATCGAGAAACGATCAAAATATATGCACAAACACGAGTTATAGTCAATGTTTCCCGACTTGAAAGGCGGGGAGGCGAGCAAAGTGGCGCGATGCGTAGCGTATGCGTACGCGGTTCTGGGCACGAGTTCAATTCAACCGCCAGCGTTGTTTGAAGAGCTCGTTTATCGCTCTTTTCATTTCTTTTTAAATCAATCATTGATTTTTCGCATTAAAAATAGTAGAACATATGAAAAAAGAGCGGTGACAGAGCTTTTTGAATAGTCGGTGCGCTTGAATTGAACTCGTGCCAAGAACCGCGTACGCACACGCTACGCGTCCCGCCCCTTGCCCCGCCTCCCTCGCCTTTCAAGTCGGGAGACATTGACTATATAAATCAGCAAACAAAAAAAATTCGCCAACAGGATCCGAACCTTGGTCACAATATAGACAGTGCACACGCTACACCACGCCGCCAGTTGATTTTCGAAAGGTCCGTGAGCAGCCAGAGGCCATATACGCTCTGGAAAAAATTTCGACGAGCTTTTCCTTGTTTTCCTGAAGAGTTTAGCCAAACTTTATTTTCGAATCCAAGTTTATCGCTTAGGTTTACCGGATCACAAAATCTCTCCATTCTCAAATCCATCTTCGAAGGAAACCGTACTCTGCTGAGCACTTTTTTTATCTATAAAATGAAAGATAGGATAAGTCATTGAAAAATTCTCATTTTCTGACTAGCTTATTTGACCTCCGAGCGTTCTAGGTCAAACGTAGGAAACCTTTGATCTCTGTCTCGTTTTTTATCGCCCTTTGTTAGTGCTTCCTTCCAAACTTATCATTTTTCCAGAAAGATGGCCGAGCTTTTCGACATTCAAGAGCAAATCGCGATGAGAATGGACTTACCGACTTTGAAGTCTTTTTCTGCAACCAGCTCCACTTGGTACAACTACATCAAAGATCACCGCGACAAGTTCAAGTTTGTAACTTATACACTCGAAAACTCAAATTCTCATCTTCGATACGAACTGCTCCTTTTCTACCTCATACTTGTAGCTTCGTAGTTTGGCACAAAATTGTGAAAATTTTGAATTAATTGAGAAATATATTACAGCCGCCTACCGATCAGCACCCTGCACCTGAGAAGTATTTACATGGATATCAATTACTACTCGGAGCCGCTACCGTTTGAGAATCTAGAATCGCCTCTGGGCGATCCAGACTACAGTGTCAACATCACGAATCCGGACACCCATTGCGAGTATGGAGAAACACAAAACTCCTCGGAAACCGAGTTCTTCAACGTGATCGTCGACCTACAGCCTGAACTTCTTTCGCTCAGCGTCAGATCGGTGGTTATCCCGACGATGCCCGTTTGGTGGCTCTCGACTGTCCGGGAGGTTAGGAAATGTGTCCACTGTGGTCGTTAGAAACTAATATCTTTCAAAACTAACATGCTTAATTTCCAAAATTTCGACGATTGAATCCAAACTCAAAAAGAAACAGAAAGTCTTCAAGTTTTGCACTTTCGCATCAAACTTTCAAATTTTTAAACTTTAACCCGAACCCCCGAAAAATATACTGTGCACTTGGGCTTCCTTATGGGCCAAGTTGATGAATGTCGAGTTCTTTAAACAAATAAACATCAAACATTTATACACAAAAACTGAGAAAATTTCAGGTCAAGTACTTATACCCGTATCAAAACCTCGATCTTCTTTACATTTTGAGCTGTGCTCCAAAGGTTATATTTCTGATAAATAAGTTGTTTGTTTATTATTCTCGATTCAGATTCATCACCTCGATATTATGGCTTCAGCTGAAGACATTCCCTACACGCCTCTGCAAGTCGTCAAAGCAATGAACGCGATAACGTTCTTATCGTTAGTTTTTTGATTATCTCCAAAAACAAAACAAGGAGGCAATGAGAGAACAGTGGCAATCTGAAGAGAGGGCAGAGAAGCGGAAGAATGTCTCTTTCTCTGAAGTCTCTCCAGGTAAACACTGCTCTGGTTGGAGTTTGCAGTAAACTCGAATTCGTAGCCTCTAGATTATCGATAAATTTCTAACTATTGAAATCTTCAGAAACCAAAAAGAAAAAAATGTTCTGTTGAAATGACCCTGAAAATCATTCCAGGCTCCGAAGGACTGGTAGACGTCCGAATGAGACAGAAAACGGAAACAAAGTTTTGGAGGAAGTGGCAATAAAGTCACAAAAAGGCTTTGGTCTCTTCTTATTGGAAATCAAAATGGTCGACTTTACCGTCAGTCCAAGGGCCGCGATCCGCTTTTTCGAGGTTAATATTTTAATCAACATTATGTTGATAAAACATTTTTTTTTGAAACTTGAGAAATCTACATTCTCTTTTTCTTTATTAGTAAATCTGAATTACTTCAGAATACCAAGTTCTACGATCGAACCCCCTGCAAGGTTTACTTCTACAAGGTCGAAGGAGGTCGTGACGAGTTCTTCAGAATACTGGAAGAGAAGAAAAACTACTGCTTTAGTCTAACCGAGGAAGGATTTCTTTACAAACGTGACGGAGTAGAAGTCAAGGTTAGGCTTGTTGAAAAATGAGTTTTTGATGTGAAATTTTCTCCAATTTCCACTGTGTGAGAATCAATTGTTGTATTTATCCGACATCTGTATTATCTATTGAAACGCGCAATTTTCTTAAATTTTTTAAAATCGTTGTATATATATCTCAAGATTTTTCGAGATTTCATTTACTTGTTCTACTTGAGAACCAATTAAGCCTCAGGGATTCTTCAGTTCCATTTATGCAGTGATCTTCCCTAACTGGTTCCAATTTTTCTCTTTAGCTTTTCGAACACCTCCAACACTTTTATGATTTCTATAAAGTTTTTTAATTTGGTCCTTTTTTTTCTTGAATAAATCTTCCTTTTTTCTCAACTATCCTACTTTTTCCATGAGTTTTATGTTCAATCATTTTATAAAGGGCTTCGATCCAACTCGTGTTTATCTAGAAAAATCAAAAACTGAAAAAAAAAATCAACATAATCATTCCACGCTAGGCAGGATTATCATATTCGAGCTACGACTGGCCCAGCTGACCTCCTGTGCGCTGACCTTCTGAGAGCGCAGAAAATCTGGATTTGCAGTTTTTAGGAAAAATTTTCTATCCCATCATTTTCTGGAGCTCAAATCGAAGTTTTAAGTTCCTCCTTGAGCGAATGAATTGATTCTTCTGCTTTTCTGTGCTCTCGTTTTTATAATCGATGAGACCTAAAAGTTCCACACATTTCGTATCTCTGTGAACAGGCCAAAATATCCGATTTCTTCAATATTTCTCAAGTTCAACTTTCAGTCGCAGTACGGTCGGCTTCTTGTCGTCGAGATCCGTATTGCACATGAAGTTCGTAGACGGAGTGTCTCTCCCTTTCGATCCTAACAAACTCGACGTCGCAATGAAAACGGCGCCATATTTGCACTTTCGGTGGAAAACTGAGTATCGTCTCTGAGAGATCTTTTCTCGGCTTACTCTCCGGCTATGCGCCCTTTCACCTTCGTCTCAACGTGTTTCAGGAAAAAAAAAAGAAAATTTAAAGAATGTTCCAAAGTTCGTTCCGCCTCTCGATTGGTCAACAACCCCTTCTTGAAAACTCTTTATCGAATCATTGAATCTCAATATCTTTCCTCAAGGAAATGAAGACATCTAATAGTGGAGCAAAAGTTAAATGTAAACAGATGAGAAACTTTGAAACGGACAATCCAAATCTAGTGTTTTTTGAAAAATTTCGAAATTTTATGATGAAAATGAACCCAAAGGTTGACAGGAACGCTGAAAAAAATTATTCGACAAGACTGGAAAAAAAAGAAACATCAAAAAATTTCAGAATTCCTGCTTTTTTTTGCGAATTTCTTGCGTTTCAATTTCAATTCATTTACTTTTTTCGCAATATCGGAATGGTATGGTGATGTTGCAGGGAGGGAAAAAGACCACTAGGTGGATTAACTAAAAAAAAACAAAATCTTCCAAAGCTGGGAGAAATTCGACTTCAGAAAATCTCCGGAGATCAATTTTTCCCAACTCCTCCCTCTACATATCAATTCAAGAAAAGAAAAAGTTCAGAGTCAACTAAATTACTGAGACTGTAAATAAAGGACATATAAAATCAAAGTTATTCTTCCCTTCTTCTGCTTTTCAATTGAGTAATAACGCCTCAGAGTTCTTTTTTTTTCATAGGAAAAATGAAGATCAGAATGATCTTTGAGTCGTTATAAATTTCCTAGACAAAAAGTTTTAAAAAAAATTGGCTTACCAGCGCGTTCTCGTTAATTTTTAGCATAAGACTTGCCTATCTAAACTTTCCTTTTTCAAAAGTCATGAAACAATTTTTTCTCTAAGATTTCCTTTTTTTCCGCTATTACTTCCTAGTGGTTGGAAAAATTCCAAATTTTAGCTGAAAAACTTGGTTATATGAACTTTCTTTTTCAAAAATATCAAAAAAACTCATTTCAAAACATTTTTTTCTCTCATATTCTCTCTTTTTCTCATTGGTAATTCCTAGAAAACGGAAAAACTTGGAAACTAATTAAATAATCATCTCGCCTAGGGAAATAATAACGCCCCTCAGATTGTCGTCCGTCTACATTCTTTTCTATTGAAATGGACGACATCAACAAGTTTGTATTTATTGCGATCCACACAGTTATCGGGTTGAGTGGATGTTTTTTGAATCTGACTTTGATTTTTCTCGCCGGTTGCCATTCGCCGATAAAAATCCGGAACTATGCGACGCTAATCTTGAATATTGCCTTCACCGATTTATTTTCCAGCATTGCTGATATTTTCACTCAACAGAGGTAGAAATTGAAAACCTAACTGAGGGGTTTGAAGGGGCCAAAAACTCACAATTTTTTAAATGACTCAAAATACGCTGAAAAATTCTTTTGGCCTCGAGACCTTTATGAAAGTTTCCATGTTTTTTTTTCGAACTCTCTCGTAAATATTTTTCTATCAGATTGTTAATATACATGCACAACCTCACTAACCGACAAATTTGGAGGTATTATTGCAAATTGATGTTAAGCACAGACATTTTTATAGTGTGGTTATTTCTCTTCGTATTTTCAAGGCTCAAACAGATCCGAATTTCATTTCTTAAGATTATTTCGCAATTAAAAAAAACCTTCAAGTCTTAAAGCCAGCTTGAAATCGATTTTAGACTGAACTTTTGATAAGGACCTTTGGCATCAGAAAAGTTTATAATATATCATAAGCAGCTTCAAAAATACCGGTAACCTTTTTCCGAAAAAAATAGAAAGTTACAGAATGTTATTATTCGAACAATCTTCCGTCTTTATCTTCACCGGTCCCTGCCAATTCCTCGGCCACACTTCTTGCTTCATCGGGTATGTTTTCACGTTCAAAATTTGAACTATTTTTTTTTAATTCGCAATTTTTTCAGGTACAACATTATGCTGCACTTTCTTACCCACTCATTATACTCATTACTGCTCTCATTTTCCTACAGGTACTACATTCTAATTAGTTCCACTCCGCGGCAGCAAACATTGTTGTTAATAATTGCGTTGGTCTACACGCCTTCGTTATTTCAATTGGTGATGGTTTGAAATTTTGCAAAAACAGTCTTCAAAAATATTGAAACATTAGTATATTTATGCGAAAATATTCGATTTTCCCTGATCACTGTAGAAATTTAGACCTCTAGTAAATCTCTTAGCGGTTTGAGAATAACCATTCAGTTTGTAAAATCTTGGTTGGATCATAAAAATGATGACAGGTGTATTTTAAGAAAAGGGCTTGAAAAATTGTACAAGCAAAACTTCATAGCAATCTACAGATCTGTGATTCTATTTTATGTCCGAATAATGAAAATTAAGTAAAAAAAAAGTCCGAAACAGGGAATTCTCGGAATTTCCGTTCGTTTCTAGAAAGATTATCGAAAAAATTTTAACTTTTCTTTCTTTGATTTAAAATTGTAGATCACGTAGTTGGATTTTACTTAATCGTTTATTTCAACCAAAAAACAAAGGAACTACTTTCTCAGACCCTAAACGAGAGCCAACCAAAAGACGAACTTTCCCACCGATTTTCCCGACTAAAACCTATTTCAGATCGTCTCCAACACAACGGAAGGAAGCCAGGATTTCTTACAAAAGCTGATCAAAACTCGGTACCCAGACTTCGAGCCAGGAAAAACAACGATAAGCGGCGTTGACGATTTGAACTCATTTGGACCGTTATTTATCATGTTTCACGTCTCGTTTCCAATAATTCCTGTTTATATTCTGATTCTGTTGATTCGGCGGAAGAATAATTAAAATTCTTAGAGAATACCCAATGAGTACCGCTACACGGATCCTCCATCAGCAATTTATTAGGGTAAGTTTTTAGAACAATTGGAAGGGTCACCACAGTGTTTGGCAAGACGTCTTGCTATTGATCTTTTTTCGCCTTATTTAGTAAATTATCAACTATAAAATAGGTCAAAAACGAGAAGCTAATGTTTGTGAGGCTCAGAAATCAAGTGATCTCATTTTTTGAAACTTAAGAAATGTTGCAAAGTTCTTCATGCGTTAAAAAAGAGCGTACCTGTTTTAGAACTGAATTTCGAAGCTGAAGTCCAACTTTCAACAAACCGATTCATTTTCCGTGCATTGATAAGAACCTGGAAAATTTCCGCATGATCAATAAAAACTTATTTATTTAAAAACGTATCGAAATCGATTCCAGTATGCGTAGAACGTGTGAGACGAAGATGGAAATAGACTCCGAACTGAAAAAATAGATGTTGAAAATATATAAAAACCAAAATATAAAAATGCTGAAAATATATAAAAACCAAAAATAGTAGTAGATTATACTTTTGATGGAATTTTTTTCCAGGCCCTCACTTATCAAGCCGTGATCCCGAGCTTCTTTTTTATCGCTACCGTCTCTTTCAACATCTTGAAATTCGATATTTTCCATCACCCCGCTTTGGAAAGTATTGCCACGTTATTTCTAGTCATTATTTGTGTGTTAACACCGATTACATCGTTTTGTTTTGTTGGACCTTATCGGGAAAAGATTTTGAAACATTTGGGAATTCGTTGTTTTGATTCAAATGCTGTCCTCGTGAGTATGACACGTATTTCAATGAAAAATTTGAAATTAAAAAAAATTTAATTTCAATTTTTTTCATTGATAACCTCGAATAAATAGCCATTTTTTTTCCTGAACACCGGAAAAAGCCGTCTAGATTTTTTTCAAAAAACAAAAAATCGTAGTCCTGAGAAAGTGGGACCTTTGAAAACTGATTTTTAGCGTTCCCAGAAAGAAAATTTCAACAAAATACTTGGAACATTGTTCATTATGCCAATCCTTTGACCCTTGCTCGAAAAATTACTTCCTGTTTCGTTTTTGAAAAAGTTGAAAGAAGGTTAGTTAAACTGATAAAGTTCGTTTATGATGTATGACGGTCACGCTCGTCGTTTCCTCTCAATTCAACGAACCGAAAAAAGCTGCTTTTCAGTTTCGAAAAATTGAAAAAGCCGCGAACTTTAGTTGGATGTAAAATCGCATTTTGTATTTCAAAATATTTAGGTCACGTTTTTCAATTTTCAGTCGTCAAAACGTCCGATTTTTTTTAAATGTTGAGTTTTCCGATTTTCGACAAGACCTTTTCACTGCTGAACTCGAAAAAAGTTGTTGGTAACAGAAAAAATTCGAATGGAAATGCCGTGGTTATACTGTGAATGGATCAGAGCGTCGCGGTCGCGCTGCGGTTCGAAACTTATCTTTGTGCTTTTCTT
Organism: Caenorhabditis auriculariae; assembly: GCA_904845305.1. Taxonomy (NCBI): domain Eukaryota; kingdom Metazoa; phylum Nematoda; class Chromadorea; order Rhabditida; family Rhabditidae; genus Caenorhabditis; species Caenorhabditis auriculariae. The sequence continues at coordinate 48,783 of CAJGYM010000230.1, read as the reverse complement.
TGAGGGAGTCGTTTAGGGTCAGGCACGTTGAAGCAAACGCTTCGAAAGGCAGCCATTCCACATGCGACCATCGGCTTCCAAATTCGCTCTTTTATTTGTTTGTTTAATGTTCCTTAGAAGCCACCCTCTCAAAGTTCACAGACGCTCTTTCCCACTACATTGCTTATCCCAGAAAAAGAAAATAAACATTTTTTTTCTAAAGCCCAACTTTTGGTGCCAGCCAGTCTAGGAAATCAAAATTTCGCACGACACTACAACCTACGTAATTCATTAAATTTAATGAGCAACAGTCCCCCCTCCCCCCTCTTATAGGTGTTTTTTTCATTCGGATGGCCTTCCATTCGATTAGTCACTCTTTTTCCAATTCTCAATGCGCTGGCAACATCGAAAAATACGAATTTTTTTTAAAAGAAAAAAATTGAACTTTTTAGTCGTTTTTTTAAATAACTCAAAAAAACCTGATTTTTCTTTATACTTTGATTATTGGTTTTCAAAGCACTCGAGAATTTTCGAATCATCTGGAAAAAGTTCTTATTTAGACATAATTCAGCGTTAACTCTCATTTTTTTCCAAGTCGAGTCAAGTGCCTGCAGATGTAATTTATTCGAAAGGTCATCGAAAAAAATAGGTTTTTTTAGTTGATATTAAAAAAATCAAACGGAATTTATCGCCTTCTAAAGATTTGCTTTCCTTAAATTTTTACGAAAATAATTTCATGGGTTTAAAAGACGAATTGATGAAGACAAAACTATTTTTCGATTCAAAACTTGATAAATTCTTATAATGAATATCATCTTTTTGATCCCCATACTAAATATAATCTTTTAAAAAGTTTTCAACTATTAAACATTTTCCAAGATCTGGTATTTTCAAAAATTTCAACTTTGAGCAAAAGCTCCCTATGAGTTTTAAAAAAGACAAAAAATAACTGGATCGTAGGTTCAAGGAATTTCGATTCGTCTAGAAATTATTCTTTTCACCCTCAATCCTTTTTTAAACTTTATTCTTTTTTTTAATTACATACTTCTGCATCAAATTTTCCAAGTGTTCAAACGTCATTGAGGGTCGATTATAGGTGTTGAAAAACACACGAGTTTATTCTTTGTACTTTTTTAGAAAAGGTCAAATTTAACAGTTTTGGTCTTTATTAATGCGCTGGTTTCCCTTTTTTCATTCATTTCTAAGAATCAGAGAGATAAAATCGTGTTCCTAAACAGTTTATCAGTTCCAAAAATATAGTCAATGTGTTTCTAGCATTAAACAGTTCTGTTGGGCGTAATTTTCGGCTTAAATACTTCCTTGAAATTTATACAGCCTCTTTTCCAATAGTTCATCGCAATTCGACAGTCTTCAATACTTAAAACTAATTTCTTTTTAGTTCCTTTTTCAAATACCTTTCTGAGAAATAATCTTCTTTGAGATTCCGCGCCAAAGTTTCCCGCGAGAAACCCCGCCTTTTTCTAAGAATTACAAATTTCAGATGAAATTTGTCCAACCGTAGCAAAGTCTAGAGTGAAAAAACAGCTTGTAATCAATTTTATAGTGAATCACAAACATTTCGGATCTTTTTACCAATCAAAAAGCAGATAACGAGTGTTTTCAAGTGGAATTGAACTTTTAGATACTCTCAACAACTTTCTTGTCGCACTTTTGGCTTTTCTTTTCGAATACTCTGTTCTTAAGTTGATTCATTACAGTTTTCGGCGTATCATAGGTAGGATTTGTAACTTTATTGCAGTGATAATTTAAACACAGACTACTTTGATCAACTCCAAGAGCTTATATGGATGAACTAAACGATTAAAAACCAGAAAAAAAGTCTTATTCAGAAATGGACACGACTCGGATCGTTTTCATGGCAATCCACACGTTTGTCGGCCTTTCCGGCTGTATTTTCAACTTGACATTAATCTATCTGGCATTTTTCCACTCGCCGAGAATGATTCAAGCCTATGCTACCTTGATCATCAACTTTGCCTTCAGTGATTTCCTATCTTGTGTTGCGGATATGTTCACTCAACAGAGGTAAATTCAAAGGCCTTGTTGCAATATATTTTTCAATATTTTTCAGAATTATACCCATAGAAAATTCTGCTCTTCTCGTTTCAAATGGTCCTTGTCAATTTTTCGGCCGTAATTATTGCTTTTTCGGGTTAGTTTCTTTTACTTTGGTTGCATTTAAAATGACTCGATACGTTGCGGTCGCGTCGCTTTTAGCCATCATTTGTGAGACAAATATGATTTTTCAGTTACAACGTCATGCTTCACCTTCTAACGCATTCTTTATACTCCTTATTATTATCGTTCTCATACAGATATTATATTTTATCGCATACTTTCCCCAGAAGACGGAACCTATTGATAATCATCGCCTTTGTGTACGCTCCATCGTTATTCCAACTGGTAAGAGAAAAAAAAATCTTATAGTCTGTGTGCCACGACTTGAAGTTTCACGGAACGACAATCTGCTGTTCCGCTGCGCCTCGAACCGTCTTTGCGAACCTCGGTCTCGCTTTGAATTGGTTCTCATTGCTGATAGATGGACTGTTTCACTAGGAACACGTCTTGGTCGAGTTTTCAAATAAAATGAAAAATTAAAGGCGCGCAAAAGCACGCAGCGGAACAGCGGAATGTCGTTTGGTGAAATTCCAAGTCAAAGATTATATACGGAAAAAATATGCTTTGAAAAATGTGCTTCTCGAGTTTATCGCTTTGAGATCAGTTAAAGAAGATAAGTTTGTAGTTACCGTTCTTATCGTATTAACCTACGATATGAGCTCATCGTGCTCCTTTCTGAAGTTCTCGTTAATCAACAAATAAAAAAAAGCTTTGAATGACCTGCTCGCGCTCTAATCCCCCCAATGTCTTCAGATCGTATCCAACACAACTCAAGGAACTCCCGAGAAACTCGAGCAACTAATGCACCGTCGGTATCCAGATGAAGACACCTCAACTTTGATGATAAGCGGAATCGACGACGTTACCACTTTTGCTGCGACTTTTACGACACTGCACATTACATTCCCAATCATTCCGATATATTTTATAATTCTCTACATTCGTGGGAAGATTATCAAAACTCTGAGCTCGAACAGTATGAGTAGCACCACTAGGAGCTTGCATCAGCAACTCGTGAGGGTGAGTTTTTATGTTTTACCTGACCGCACGTAGAACGGCTCGGGTAATTTCGACTGAACGAAAAAAATCTTGCGCAAAGCGTTAAAGCAATCTCTTTCTTCATCACTTCGAGCCATTTCACGTGTGACCTTTTTCTAGCTACACACTTTTCTGATTTCAGTTCAAATGCCTTTTTTCAGGCTCTAACTTATCAATCTTGTATTCCATTCTTCTCCATAATATCTGTATTATCTTTTGTCTTCGAGCAATTCAAAATCATGGACCATCCGGCCCTCGAATATATGACACCGTTTTCGTTAATGCTAATCGCCGTTTTCACTCCTGTGGCCTCTCTGGTTTTTGTAGGACCGTATCGTAAGAAAATCTGGAAATCCAGCTCAAGAAGTTCGGTTGTTGTAGTCAGCGCTACAGTGCAAGTTGCATAGAAGACTAGAATTTGAAACGCCGTGGTCGCATTTGGAATGGCTTGAACCGTCCAAGAAGAGTCCAGTAGAGCAAGTTGCTTTGAGTCGGGCGTTTTTTATTCAGCCGCGACGCGTTGAACCATTCTAAATACGACCATGGGATTTGGAGTTGTCGAATTTCGAAATATCAACTATTAGTTTAATTACTGAGAGTTTTTGCAATTACGTTTTTGAACGTTTTTCTAATCAATTTTCGGCTATTTTTTTGAGGTCCAACCTCCAGTTTTTTTCAATATATATATGTATATATCTATGCTCAAATGAACTGTAAGTTTTGAAAACTCGATTCATGTTCCACAGTTTTTTTCTTTTTATTATTGCTTTTTTTGTATATTTCTGTTCATTTTTGTTTTATTTTTTTATTTTATTAACATCCTGATACCTCATCCAATCTTCCACTTGTTCTCGACTCTCTAATTTTATCTGTGATACTTTCATTGTTTTTTTTGTCCAAATTTTATTTGAAATTTTTTTCCAATAAAGGGACCAGACCATTGTTAGTACGAAAAAAATTTCCGAAGTTTTTTTTTTGCGTTATTTCCGAGTTCTGCTACAAATTTGCTTCATGAACCAATTCAAATACGGTACTTTCAGAAAGTATATGGACATTTAAAGTCGACGCTCAAAATTTTTGCCGAACAGAAACTACTTAAACTGCGCACAGTGAAATACCTATTTTCAGCTTTTCTAAAAAAATGATATTCTTTTTTTGTTTTTTTCACCATATTTTTTTGTCTGATGTCAAGCTCAAAAAAACTTCATGCTGAACATTTTCCTAGACGTCCTCTTCCGCAAAACAGCACGCATGACCGGCTCTGATAATCAGGTTCCGTATTAGTTTCCAAAAACATTCCAAAAAGGCCTCTTTTTTTACGACTATTCATTTTGAAAAAAAATAAAATAAAATTTGTATGTAGAGGGCGGATCTACGCTTGAAAGCCAATCTCGTTAATTTCCGTAAATTGGGAGCCTGGGAAGTTATTCTTTCACTTGAAATGGACAATATCAAGGCGATTTTCATGACATTTCACGTCATAGTGGCCGCTTTCGGGTGTTTTGTCAACATATTCTTGATCTATCTGGCCAGATTCCATTCGCCGAAGAAAATTCGAACCTACGCTACTTTAATAATGAACTTTGCTTTCACCGACTTTTTGTCTTGTTTGGCCGATATATTCACTCTTCAAAGGTAATTTTAAAAATTTGTTCAGAACCATCATTTATTCAAAGGGCATCTGCTATCAAAAAAAAGTGTAGTTGATCAAATTGAGATCATAACAAGCCCTGGAGTCTTGCTGGAGCCCGGAGACCGTGTTCTCGGTGAAAGCCTCGAAACTTGAAAGAACTTTTATTCTCCTAACTTTTTTCGAAGTTTTTAGATCAGATTCACCTAGGAACAGTAAACCTTAATATCTTGTTCAGAACAGTACCAATCGAGCAATCGGCCGTCATTTTCTTGTCAAATGGCCCTTGTCAATTTCTCGGCCACACTTATTGCTACATAGGGTTCAGTTTTTCTTAATTTTCTTAAAATTTAAATTAATTTACAGCTACAATTTTATGTTGCATCTCCTTCTCCACTCACTTTATTCCTTGTTATTTTCCTTCTCCTTCAGATTCTATATCCTTTTCCGGGACGCTCCCAAAACGCGGACAGTTCTTGTAATACTACTATTTGTTTATTTCCCGTCGTTTTGTCACTTGGTATGTTTTCTGAAGTTATGGGAAGTAGCCTTGACTTTTGGAATTGGAATTTGTAGCTCATGGGGAAAATATACTCTGGTCTAGACTCTAAGCCGTCAGTTTGGTAGGTCTACGATAAAATTTCTACGGGAAAAAATTATATTCCATTCAAGCCAGAATGAAAACTGTCTGACCTGTCTGCGCTCTCTTATTTTTGATCATGACCCACGCCGGTGAGAGAAAAGAGAGCTTGGACAGGCAGAATGTCTCAAGACACGTAAAATGAATGAAATCTCAAAATAGTGGAAAAAACTGGCTTTCACATATCTCATTCGCTAAACTTGAGAAAGTCTGATTTCTTTGGTCTCTCGTCTTTACAAATTATTTTCATGTTTTTATCACCGCTCTAGAGAGAGAAAAGAGGGCGCAGACTAGTTAGACTGTCTGTAGTCTTGTAGAATTTCTTAATAGCCCAAAGAGCAAAACAAATTATTTTTGTACTTTTAAGAGTTCCTAAAGATTTCGAAACTATACTCTATTCAGATGATATCCTCCTCAATCCAAGGACCTACCGACCAAGTTTTGGATATTTTATACGAACACGACCCGGGTTTCAAAGCTCGTTACGTGATGGTCAGCGGCGTTTCGGATATGACAACTCTTGGGGCCGCATTTTTCGTTTGGGACGTCTCCTTGCCCATTATCCCCATCTACATTACAATTCTGATAATTCGCTCGAGGATCATCAGAAGTTTGAGTTTCTACAGTGCGAATATGAGCTCTGAGACGAAAAACCTGCACAAACAACTGTTGACGGTTCGTTTTAAACTTTGAAGTTCAAGAAAAACTAATTTTTTTTCTTTTTTTCTCCGAATTTCCGTACGGATCAGGTGGCCAGAAATTTACAAACTTTTCATCACGATATAATGAAAAACTCACAAAAACCCATAGAGGCGTCGACCTTTCATCTCCGGATTGCTGGACGAGGCCACTACTCGTTGAGCTACCGGTATTTATTGCTCTGCCAGGCAATTTTACCCTCAGAAGTGCTGAAAGAAATTTGATCCAACTCGTTTTCCAATTTTAATTTTTCTTCTCTATCCAGTCGGATTTAGTTTGTCAGCCGCATACGTTGACTCAAAATGATTTTTTTGATTCCGAGGCTAGCTTGGCATTTTTATGCTTTTTTCCCACCACGCGACAGTCCGATTTTCTGTCTTCATTAAGAATTATTGATTTATTCATTGAATTCGCTCCGATTTCAGGCTCTCACCTACCAAGCCTGCATCCCGATCTTCTTCCTAATCGGAGTAGTTTCTTTCACTTTGGAGCAAATGAAAATCGTCCGTCACCCCGCTTTGGGCTACACAACTGTCACTGGACTTATGTTGATTTCCGTCTTAACTCCGATGGCTTCACTGATTTTTGTCCGACCTTATGGGGAAAAAATCAAGAAATCTCTTGGATTTAGCGCCGATAAACCTTCAGTAATTGTCGTATCCACTACTAATAATACCATGACGCTTACCTAATCTTTTTCCCGCTTTGTACTATTTTTTACGTCACTAAAAGTAAATTCTGCTTTAATCCACTTGAATAAATTTTGGAAACAAAGTTCAACGCATTTGGAAAAAAGTGCAGCAACTTACACAAGGTTTTTCATTCGAAATGAAAGCTTCAAAAAAGGACTTTTAATTTCTCTCGAAGATGAAGAATCGTTTCTATTTGGTTTGAAAAAAAATTGAAAAAAAGCAGATAAAGAGAAAAACCGCACAAATCATACACATGGTTCACTGATTGAACCAAGTTTTCAAAAAAAAAATAAAAAAGTATTTTAAATCTTCTAGCAGAATCCAAGGAATTAGGCCGCACAAGGGATATTTCCGACTAATTTCGAAAATCAAGATAATCATGGTTTTCGATGATTCAGAACTTTTCAAAGTGCATATCTCAGGCTGCAAATTTCGAAAAAAATTCAAACCTTCGATTAAATTTCAAATTTTTTTATAAAAAAATGATTTTTTTGATAGTCAATTAAAAAGCTAAATACACTAAAAATGACCACTACGGCTTTGAACAGACTCGCAAAAAAATATGGGACACAACTAGGCTTTTTTTATGATTTCGAGTTAATTCTCTTCGAAATTTCTAGGAAAGATTAATCTTTTTCTATAAATATACCGATTGTTTTTCAGCTTCTGTCTTTCCGGAAAAATAAAACTTGCCCTAGAGCGTGTCCTTTGGTAATTTATGCCTAATTGTTTGCGATTTGTGTAGGGCCTATAAATAAAAATGGGTTTGAGTTCTTCAAAAGCTCAATTCCCTTTCTCTTATTTTTTGTGAAATTTCTGAGAAACTCCACAAAGTTTCAAGATACATCATTACTTTTTCATTTTCCAAATGATATCAGTTTTGTTATTCTCTCGGTGTTGTTTTGACTTCTGCTCGTGTCAAAATAATTAAAGAAGGAAGACAATTTTCAATTTTTCAAGAAAAAATGGGCATGATAACGTTGATATACACAACGTTCCACTTTATCGCCGGTTCGCTTGGGTGTCTTTTTAATGGCGTTTTACTGTACCTCGTTATTCTCTACACTCCGAAAAAGATTCAAACTTATGGAACGCTCATCGTCAACTTTGCAATCGCCGACTTTCTGTCCTGTATTGCGGATATTTTCACTCAGCAAAGGTATTTTTGTGATCAGAGCCTTCCAATAAAAAAATTAACATTTTTTTCCTGTATCTTCGGAAGATTTTCTAGCTTGGGAAAAAAAGTTAGTCTAATTTGAACCCCTTGAATGGCATGAAAGATTGTGCTTGTGGGGGAAGAGGGGGAAGAGGGGAAGGGGTATTGGAGTTTTGAAGTTGATACATTCCTGACTTTTAAGCTTCATAATCCGAAAAAAAAAACCTATTCTGCAATCTGAAGGTCCTAAAGTACACTTCAGCAAAGTTACAGCAAAAGTTCAACCGGGGGCAAAAAAAAAGTTCTCTAGTTGACTCTTTTCGTTACTGCATAAGTAGAGCAAAAGCGTTTTTAAGATTATTCATCGAATCACTGAAACGTATATTTTTCTTTATATTCGAAAAAGAATGATTTTGGTGAAAAAAACTGATAACTATCTACGAATCAATCTGAAAAAAATTATAATAATCACAAAAAGTGTTCTTCTTTTCTCAAGATTCCTTCTCAAGTTCCAAGTTTTTTTCAGAACAATGCCATCTTCAACTTCTCTGATCTATGTCTCCTATGGCCCTTGTCGATTTATCAGCCCTTCTGCTTGTTTTATTGGGTTATTAAACTTTATTTTTAAATAAACTTTCAAATTTTCAGGTACAACTTCATGCTCCACCTTCTCACCCACTCGTTATACTCCCTACTGCTCTCATTTTCCTACAGATGCTACATTTTATTGAGTATAGCTCCCAAGAAACGAGTCGTACTGATAATCCTGGCCATTATCTACATCCCATCCTGTTTTCAACTGGTTTCTCTTAAACTTTTTGACAATTATTCGAGGATTCCTAACTTAAGGTGAACGCAATCTTGGCTGAGAGTACTCCAGAAGAACTGGACAAAGTTATGAATGGCTCAATAGAATACGACACTCAAAATGGGATGGTCAGCGGATATGCGGATATTTCGAGTTTCGGAGCAACTTTCACTGCTTCACACGTTTCGTTCCCGATTTTTCCGATCTATGCGGCGATTCTTCTGATTCGCATGAGGATCGTCAAGAAGCTCCGCGATTTCAGTTCGATTATGAGCAACGAGACAAAAAATATGCACAAGCAATTGTTGAAGGTTCGTTCAAAATGATAAAAGTGTTCAAAATGAGGAAAAGCAAAGCATCAACGGCCGTCCTTAGAGATTATAAATGGGAATTTTCTATTCGTCTGTCGTCTTCTTAGAATGCCGTTGATATCTTAAATCTGAGCTTAAAAATAATTTGAAAAAGGCAAACAGTAATTTCCTTAAGTTTTCTTTTCTAGTTTTGACAAACCGCGAACTAAAAAAATCACGTAAGTAATTAACATGGGAAAAACTCCAGTTCATTTGAGCAAAAAATTTCGCGAAATTTCAAAACTCATAAAGTTATCTTCCTTCTGGGTACAAGATCCTTTACAGGCGTTGACCTACCAAGCCTGCATTCCGATGTGCTTCGCTATCGGCGTCATAACTTTCGCCCTCGGAAAACTCAACATTTTCAAGCACCCGGCTGTCGAATACACCACTCCCCTAGCTTTAATGTGCATTTCCGTGTTGACTCCGATTGCTTCTTTGGTTTTCGTGAGGCCTTACAGGAAGAAAATGGAACAGATCTTCGGAATTGGCTCGGCTAACTTGCGAACAGTCACTGTCACCTATACGAATCCCATTTCGAGCATTTAAATATTTGAATATTTATTTATTTCACTCTGATACATAAAACAAGATGAGTTACAAATAAAGAGACATAGCTTGAGCAAGAATTATATTAGAGTGAAATTAGGACCGGTTTTAATACGCCCTTAAGCATTTGAATTTGTGAGATTCTCTACAGATAAGCCAAAAATTGAAATGAAAAAAGTTCTCAAAGCAAAAACTCTGAAAACCCTCTTTAAAAAACCCCTGTAGTTTTTCAAATACAAGGTCTCACAATTAGGAAATGTAGATGATTTCGGGAAAAATCGGAAACTGTTATTGTAACTTTTTACAGCCCAATTACGAGGATTTGAACTTTTGTATACGTTTTTTTGAACTCTTGTCGATTAGTACTAGCACTAGGACAATTAAAAAAATTATTTTCAAGAAAAATTGTATTTTTTTCACCCACCTTACCTCGATTGTATTCAATATAATAAATTCAAATAATAACTTATTTTGAATGGTTAAAAGTTCAGAGAACCCACCCGAGTTGGCTCAAAACAAGAGAATAAAGAAAAGAAGAAGTACAAACTGATACAATTCGATCGAACTGATGAGAAACAAATCAAACATTTTTTTTTCAAATCAAGGTCTCAAAATTTCCGTTACCAGTGGGACAGCATCTTTATACCTTCCAAAAAAGAACTCAATCGGAGGCATCAAATTTTTCGACTTTGAGAGCCCCTACCTTTTTTTACAGGCCTAAGGGCCACTTCTAATAAGCACACGTTCGCAACCAGCGTAAAAAAACTACATCATGTGAGCTTAGCCTCGTTCAGAAGTCCAGGGAGCATTCCATGGTTAGAAAATGCTATGATTATTCATGATCCTTGTGATTACAAAAAAAATACCGTAAGCATCATCTTTTTACCGCAGAAAAATGTAGTTTGAAAAAATGAACTTCCCGCGTTTTCAGAGCAAAATAAGGCATATATTCCATTGATTTTCGATTACTCTCAATTGTTAATCTCAGTAATAAGTTTTTTTTACGATTCTAATTATTCTAAACTTGTTAGCCAACCACAGCAAAAATCGACCGATAGATGGAAATGTTGGTCTTCCATGTCCATCGCCAAAAAGTTCTATTGCAAACTTTTAAGAAACTTCAAATTTCTGAAAATCTTGAAATTTCTATGATTTAAAAAAATTATTTCAACTATCCTTCGTCCGTGCACCGATTTCGAAATTCCAAATAATAATTAATAAATGACCACGCAGAAAAGATTCTTCTTTGTAATTCCACACAAGTTTACAAGTGTATATTTATGACTCTGTTGAGAAGATCTCATTTTCCTTGGGTTACGATTTCTGCGCGCAGAAACCCTAATTAGTCGTGTCAGTTTCAGAAAACCTCTGTTTTTATTGAGAAAATTTCAGCCTAGGACTTCATTTTGTGAACTGAAGTTGCGAAATGTTTATTCATTAACTTTGAAAGCGTAGGTTTCTCCTTCTAAAACAATTAAGAGGTCATTCTTTTTCAAAGTTTTTGCTCACTAGTCAGTACTCTTCACGAAAACGCGTAGAGTAATGTAAAACCCTACTTATTTGTCTTATAATATCTATTTCTTTTTTTAAAATTTCAACAGGAAACTCCAGAAATGCATAATGATAGTTGAGCGAAATCAGTTAAATCTCAGAACTATTTCATTCTGTTTTTTCATCCTGACAAGTCTTAAAATTTATTTTTATTAATCTTTTCTATAGAAAAAACGTTATGAAATATCAGCAGTTCCGTGATCGATTCTACATAATGAACTGGAATGCTAATCGTACTAAAATTCAGAATTTCGCTGCACCTTTTCAAAGAAACTGTGTCATTACCAACGTCATTTATTCTAATTTCGGCCAAAATTATTCGTCTCGAATTGATGGAAAAAAGGCTCATTTTCTCAATATCCGCATTTTCCAAACGTCTGCAAGGCTTATAAGTGCACAAGGTTCTTGGAAACTCGAACAATAAGGATGAGATCAAAGGAACTTTCTCTTAAGAGCTTTTATTAAAACTTTTTTTGTTCTTTTGTATAACTAAATCCTTTCAACGTAACACAGGAAATTCTATTTTTGTTTGATAGCGATCAAAAAAATCAAAACATATTTTTTTGTGAAAAAAATTTTTAATTTCAAGTCTTTTTTAAAAACAGATCAGAAGAAACTGGTTATTTATATATTTCTGCGAAGTCGAATTTCTGAAAGATTGAAAAAAGGTTTTCGAAACCATAAAACCTGACGTTTTTGTCTTCAAAGAAAACTTTCTTGTAGTTGAAAATTTGAAAAAAAGCCCAGACATCTATTTTTTAAAATCGTGAGAAAATTAATTATCATCATTTTATTTCAAACTTGCAAGGACAGTCTCAAATTATCCGCTCCAAATCATAAGACGTCTTCTAAAAAGATATTTCCGATTTTGCAAAAATTTCGCCTCTTTTTTGACTACTTACGCATTGGAAATCTTTTTCGACTGCTACTTTTAGTGTTCATCAAGATAATTCACGTTCAATTTCAAATTTCGCCTTCCAAAAAATTGCAGACAGTTCACTTTTTTTTAAAAAAATTTAAAATTTCTAACTTACTTGCTATTTTTGTGTTTTTTTTTCGATTTGAGCCTTAATTTAAATTTCTCTGGTCTCATCCTCCATTTTCTTTTGTTCATTGAAGCAAGCTTTAAAAAAATTGATCTCTTTTTCTGGAATTAAGTCACAAAAGGATCTTTTGGAAATTTAAAATTTTAGAATACTCATATTTTTAACAATGGTCAGTTACTTCGTTCAAAAAAAAAACTCACATTTCATTCGATTTCTCAACGGTAAACTTTCTCGTGTCCTCTTTTTCCTCTCAAATTTTCCTTCTCACAGCGTTCTGAAGCGCTTTCTCCAGAATAGTCATCTCAAAGCGTCAGAGAGACCATGAACCTCCTCTGGAGTTTGAAATGAAGTATAAAACGAAAACGGCCTGAATGACAGCTCAGAAGCAAGCGAATCACTTTTAAAAAAAAATCCCGAACAATAGCTGGATCACCATACATAAAAATATTTGAACCAAATGAATATAAAATTTTTTATTTCGTGCAAATCAATGAAAATTGTGTAAAAACTGGTGATGAATAAAAAAACTTTAAAGGGCCAAATATTTAAAACATTAACACCTTCTGCGAAAACAACAAAAATTCAAGAAATATAGAAGGAAAAGTGGAAGAATTTAAACAGAAACTATTTTAAAGAAAGTGTCGTAAAATGATGGGTTTGTGGTTGGAAGGTGTTTGCGTAGTCCATACCGTACTCTCAGAAGAAAAACGGCAGACCAGCGCGCATGTCAAAAAACAAACGGCAGACCAGCGCAGACGCATCAATTTAGAGTGAATGGCAAACTGGGAGTGACCAGACTCGTACTCTCCTCGCTTTGCACACTGTCTGAGGACCTGCACGCTGGTCTGCCGTTTTCCGTTAAATTTGTCATGCCAGCCCGCAGGTCCTAGACAGTGTGGAGACCGAGGAGAGTACGAGTCTGGTCACTCCAAGATTGTCATTCTCTCTAAATTGATGCGTCCGCGCTGGTCTGCCGTTTGTTTTTTGACATGCGCGCTGGTCTGCCGTTTTTCTTCTCAGCTCTGAAATAAAAGTCCTTTTGCACATCAGCTGTCCGGCTCGGCACACATGCTCCAATTTTTCTAAAAAGGTGTCAAAAGTTTCTCAAAATCTTCTTTCTTCACCTTTTTTCGGCCTCATTTTTTTTATTCCTCCTTAAAGGTACTAAAAAAAAAGGTCAGAAGGAAAGGTGCCTGGCAAAGTCCCATGTCAGGATATTCCTCAAAGGTAGGGGGCGCAAAGCCCCGCCCCTTCACGCCACCAAAACAAGTTTCACAGAATCGTCGCGTTTCTGAAAACCAAGTGAGGAACGCTTCCGAATTTTGAGTATGTTATACATTAACACTTTCTTTATTTTTTTGAATAAAAAAATTTAAAAAAATCTAACGACGCGAAAAATCGAAGCTTGTAAAGTGACACCAAACTTTGAAGCTGAAATGCGAAAAAAATTTCAGCGACATGGTATACCTTTTATTTGATTTAAAAAAACTCAAAATGTGCTCACAAACAAAAAAATTCAAAATGAAAAATAATTATTGGGACAGTGAATCAAATTATATTTGGATTTTACCAAAACCTCCTTTTTTTCGCCTGCCTCGTTGACGCATGAGAGAATAGGATCGCGTCTATACTTTTGATCAGGTTATTAAGCGTTAAAAACTCTATCAATGAAAAAATTATGAAAAAAATCTAACGACGCGAAAAAAATAACGGCTTTGAAAACCTCGAAAAAATGGCAATTTTTTTTGAAATTTTGGAAGAATTCGTGCAAGCATTCGTAGCTGTGTTTGCGTCAAACACACCGATGCGCCCTTTTAAATGTTGCAGGAGCCGTTTTTCGGAGTCAAATTACACATTTTCCCGTTTTATTTCGAAATAACATTATTTTTTTCATTTTTTTCTTTTTTTCAAACCAAATGATAATAATTTTTTTCTGATTAGAAAAAAAGAAAAAAATAAGCTGAAAATTCCTTCTGACCTTTTTTCTAAGTAGTTTTTTGATATTTTATCAAAAATTCTTATGAGGATTGTACAAAAGATTTATGCCAAAACGTTAAGCTCAGTTTGGACAATTTCTCAGAACAAAAAACCGATTCGAAAACGGTTCAGAAATGCGCAAAAACATTTAAAAAGAAAGCGTGCGGCAGCGGGTAAACCGTGAGATTTTGCCTCCAGTTGAACGCCGCGCGCGCTCGTTTTTTGGCCATAACTTTTTTCTTAGTGGAGCTTTTTTCTGAAACTGAACGGATTATGAAAATGGACAGTCTCCTCTACCGAACAGTGTAAAAGCATATTTTTTGGATCGTTTTGAAGAATTGGCTTGCGGACCCTACTCAAAGGTACCTTTTTCCGTGACTCACGGGCCCCTGAAGGTCTGAGCTGGTTTTTTTGTGGGCCACGAGTTTTTTAATTCTTATCAATATTACGATGAGAATAAAAGCATCAGTCTCCTCCACGCTTTTCGGAAGATTCTGAGCTATTTAGTAATCCCTCCAGTAGCTCTAAAGCCCCTTTAGGAGTAATTTGAAGACAAGGCGTTTTTTTTTGGCTTTTTAATGTCTTCTTCTTATCGAAGCAACCTATACACGCTGCATTCATAAGGACTTCAACTTTAGAGCTATTTCTTCTGTCTTCCCATTGATACGGCTGGACTCCGCCTCCTTCTGAACGTGTTATAAAAGGTCGTTTCAGAGAAAATGGGCTGCCTTAATGATTGTTCTATATTCGAGTTTTCTTTTCAGATAAGACCCTTAATTTTTTTATAATAACACTTATTTGCAGATATTTTGAAAAGATGGAAGAACTTACTACAACAACAGCTTCCACTTTTATTGAAACGCTGGACACACCAACAGCTGCTGATTTCATCGCTGCGGCCGTAATTTTCCTTGTAAGTCAGGAAGAAACTAAGAAAAAAAAATATATTTACTATGCGTCGCGGTTTTCTTTGGCGCAGTCCTTGAAGGGATTTTTAGCCTTACTGAAAAAAACTCCTTCCGCGCAGCGGCTAAAAATTGCTTGAGGTGGTCTGGAGTAGCTAGAAGCAAGCTAAAACTTGAAAAAAATTTTTTTAAGAGTGGAAAAAGTCAAATAATTAATTTATTTTAGGATTCCATCTTTCACTTGTACTGCACCCGAACAACCAGGACTTGCGCATTTTCCTAAGATCTATGTTGATCTGGTCTTAAGCTGAAATTTAAATCGTAGCCACGACATTTGTATTTCTAGTCGAGGTGAATCGACTCCAACTTTTCAAAACCTAATTACGTCTCTCACTTCTAGTTTGAACTCTCATAAAAAAAACCAGTCATATCGTAAAACAAGGAAGCTTGAGCCACTCATCAGTGGATTCGTCTTCCTAATTGGTGGATCTTTTTGTTTTTCAGTGAATCGAAATTTCAAAGACAGATTGATGAGATAAAAAAAACAGGAAATAATTTCCTCATGATGATTCAAGGAAGCCGCTCCGCAGCCGCAACGCAAGAGCCATTCATAGTGGTCAAGTCGGTGTGAACTGACTGTTCTCAATATTTCCTTCATTTTTTTAAATCACTGTTTTCAGATCTCTATCATTGGGCTAACAGGAAACACGTGCGTTTTTCTGTTCTCTTCGACTTTGAAATCGTTGCGAAACTCTTTCGGACGATTTTCTTCGAGCCAAGCTTTTGCCGAAGCTATTCTATGCGCAACTTTCGCTTTCTTCTACTGCCCCATGGTCGTTTTGTGAGTTCATGCTACATAACTTAGGTTTTGGGACGGAAATGATGGAGAAAATAGGAAAAATTGAGATCGTACGCTAAATTTATCCATATCCAAAAAAAGGCAAAAAAGATGTGAAACTAAATCTTCAACTGAGACTTTGCCCAAATTTTTAAGCTTCTCCATTTGATAACTATCCATTCACTTCAAACTTCCTTGACATGGAAGCTCATGACCGCACGTAGAATGGCTCAAGCGAGAGCGAGAGGTGTCATTAGGAAAGCTGCTGGATTTCAAGTCGCTCGGGACCGCAATACAACCGCAGCGCGTAAGCCATTCCAAATGTGGCAAAAGCATTTCAAGGCAGATCAACTTTTCCATCTAATTGATTTCTGACTTACAATCAAGACTTTCAGTGGAGTCGACGTTTTCATGAGATCGTCTTCCTACGTCGGCCTAGTGCTTCTCTACTGTTACGACGTCTGCATGTTCTCTCATCTTTTCATCGCTGTCAACCGACTATGCGCCATAGCTTTTCCTTTACGCTATGATTCCCTTTTCAAGTTAGTTCATTTAAAAATAAGCTCAGAGAGTCGTATTGATTTTGAACACTCAATCCATCCCCAGCTCACGAATTCCACCAGAAACCGGAAAAAATATAGGAAGAATGTATTTTTAGAGGTTTTTTTTGACACATTAAAACGAGGTTTCTATTTTTAATAAAGTTGTAGCAATGGCTCAAAGCGTTGCGGTTGCATAATTTTGAAACTCCAATGCTTCTCGCTACCAAAAAAGGACAAGTCGTTTCGGGAGAAACTTGTAATAGCCTCAGAAGTTATTGCCCATGCGGTCCTTTGGTGGAAAAACCTGACTAGGAAAATTTTTAGTGGCCACTATAGTAGTCAAATTAGTGGCCACTTAAGGGGTTAAAAATGAGTGGCCACTATAGAGGTCTAAGTGATACTACTAGACCACTAAAAGTTTTAGTGGTCACTTTAGGGGTCAATGGATCAAAATAACTGGTCCAACCTGTTTGTTTTAAAATGATCAGAGTTACTGGAAGGATTACTGGATTAAAGGGATACTGGAAGGATTACTGGATTAAAGGGATACTGGATGAAATACTACTGAAGTGGCCACTAAAACGAAAACAATGGTCACTATAGAGTTGGGTTTAGTGACCACTTTAGTGTCCTCTCCAAGTAGTCCTTGGCGAGCCTCTATAGTTAGGGACCGCAGACGAAATTTCAAAAATTTTTTTTCAGCTTTGAGCTTTGTATGGTTTGATAGCTGTTTCGATTCAAAACTCAGAACCGTTTAGTTTTTCGAAAAAGATTGAGGATGAAAAAAGTTATGACGAAAAATGTGGCGCGCCGCGCACCAATTTTTAGTACTGGAATTTTGGTATTATCCATTTTTGACTTTTTCTCGATTTTTCTTCTAGTACAAGTTTTGATACTGGTCTATTATGATGTAACAAATCATAATATAGTGCTAAAATGATAAAAATTTGCTAGTTTGCCGAAAAAGTCGGTATTTTCCAGAAAACAAAAAACTGGCGCTTGCGGGCATCGAACTCGCGACCACAAAATGAAATATCGCAGCGCACGCGCTGCGCCAAGCTGTTAGGTCTAGCGAGGGGAGCCTCCATCCGCCATAGCCTTGAGCCGTTTGAATAGCACAGATTGCCTATTTCAAAAAGAAATATTTGAAGTAATTTAGCTATTTTTATCAGAATATGTTCGCAAATCTTCACTCAAACTTTCCGTGGAAATTCACTTTGAAAAAACTGTTTTTTTAGTGCTTTTTGCCTCGTTCAACGATCGCATTTAAACGGCCCCGTAAATTTTTGGCAATGACGAATTTTTTTATTTTATTGTTTTAAAATTACCGTTACTTGAATTGAAATCATTATATAAAAAAAGAAAGAGTGCGTTCGACCTGAAAACACATGAAAAAGCAAAAAATGACAAAATTTTTTAGTTCCATTCACGTTTTTGTACGACATTCCGCGAAAACGCATCAAAAAAGCGTGAAATATTTTTTAAACGAAAGAGGAAGCTTTTCTGTACATGGGTGTCGAATTTTAATAGCCAGTTCCACATATTTTGCAACTACAACAAAATGAAAGTTGAAAACCAAAAAAAAGCCACTTTTTCTATAGCGAAAAGGGGCGTGGCTTTGCGGTTCCTATCTATAGTGGCCCCTAAAAATTTTCCCAGGATTTCAAGGTTTTTGATCAATTTCTATTGTTTTCGTTGTTTCAAAGCGTTTTGATGTTACAAGGAAGTTAGAATATTAGAGAGGTAGATAAATTGCTTTATATCGAAGTTATCTGAGAAGAAATTTTAAAAAGGTACTTTTTCAGCGATCGCAACACAAAAATCCTAATTTTCCTTGCCTACGCTTTCGCTTCCTTCTCTTCGATCTACATGCACCTTACCAGTAATCTTTCTTGAAATTTTATTTTCATTTTCAAAACTCCAAATTAATCATCAAACTTTTTTCAGATAATTGCCTCCTTCCCTACGTCAAGTTTGGCTGGTACTTCGGAGTAAACACGTCAGCTGTAAGTATCTTTTTTTCCAAATCGGGCAAACAAATTAATATTAGCCAATTCAAAAACAACATGAATTAATGGATAACAATTAAAAAAACTGAGTGAGTAATGGTTCTAGTTTTGTCTGGCGATAATAAGATCGGAAAAAGGGAAAATTTCGAGGAAAAAAAACCGCCACAAGTTGGATCTTCATGGAAGTTTCAGATTTTTTTCTATGATTTAAAAAAATAATTATCCCTAACATGGTCGCACTTGTGGCTGAGCTCACCGATTTTTTTAAAAGAAGAAAAAAACTGTAGAATCATGAATTTCAAAAAAATAGCGAGGGTTGTTTGAAAAACCTCTCAATTTTTTTCGCAAATCTTGCTAATCGTTTTTTTCAAAAAAACTTTAAGTTAATTAAAAAAATTTAACCTTTTTCTTCAGAAATGTGACGTTATCCGATTCTACATCGACTTCTGCAAAGATTTCTTCATCGTCAGTCAAATTGTGATTGTAAACGTCGTTACCCTAGTCCTGATTCACATGATGTCCAAGTCTAAATCGGTACGTTTCAAAAAAATGTACCCTTTTCATTAGAAAAATTTCAGAAGCAAACTTCCAATTGGACCGGAATCCACTCGAAGCGACGAGCGATGGAAGTCAAGTTCGCCAAACAGGTACAGTTTGTCCGAAAATGTTTTAGGAGCCGCTTGAAGGCGAATGAGACGATATTTCTCGTCTATCAGGAATTTTCGTCTTTAAAAAGATTTTAAAAGTTTCAAATTAAAGAATAGCTGGCCGTAAGTTTTTGTAAGCTACGGTATCTTGCCAAATTTCAGGACCTTTTTTTTAAATTAACTAAATTTGAAAAAGTCTCTTTCCCCTGAAATCTCCCTCAACATTCCAGGACCATTTTTCTTCAAAGTTCCAAGTATTTCAAAATCCCAATCATAAAAAAATGAATTATTGGAAGCTAATTTTTTTGGTGACTCGCGGGCTTCCATATGGTTGCAACCCCTTCAAATTAATTAAAAAAATCTTAAATTTTGAGAAATAAAAAAAGGATTTCCTAGGTCGCCCTACAAGGATTGACCTTTTCCACGGAACTCATCCTATTTTTCATCGTTTCTGCCCGCCAATCCAACCCCTGGATGATTTTTCTTTGCACAACTGTCGCCTGGTCTGCTGTTCATTCAATTGATCCGTAAGTTTTCAGAAAAAGTTCAACTTCCCCGTTAAAATGTAAAATTACAGCCTAATCATCATTCTTCTCAACGCCGAGTTCCGACAACTGTTGCGCGGCAAAAAGACTTCTTCGACGGTACAGAATAGCGAACTCAACACTAATGCCATCTAAAATTACTCAGAATAAAGTTCAAATAACTTTTTTTCAACTTTTCATGCACCTTAAGACCCATGGAGCGTGAGCATAACAAGTATGGTGATGGCAAAACACGGCGCCAGAACTCATGGGCCGCGTGGCCTAATGGATAAGGCACCAGACTTCGGATCTGGGGATTGTAGGTTCGAGTCCTGCCGTGGTCGAAAATTTTTTGCACCTTTCTCACTGATAGGTTTTGAGTTGCTGAACTTTCTTGGGGTGTGAAACATTTTTATCTTCCACGAACTTTGTCAAATAGCTTTCGATCTTATTGATAACGCCTTGGCCAGGATTTGGGCTTTCTGGAAACTTCTGGTCACAATTGCTACGAACAAACGTCTGAAAAAAAAAATCCGAAAAAAAAAATGAATGAAGTACTTTTCGAGTACTCAAGTCACCTCAAAAGGATATAAAAAGTGTTTTCGAGAAGTTCTGTTTTGGCTTCTGGGGTTTCCTTTGTTCGACTCTTCGAAGGAGCCGCAGTTTTGAAATAAATTTGAAGCGAATTCCAGGAAAGATCCTTTTCCGATTTCTCCTTTTTTATTTCAAAAATAAAAAAAGTTATTTTTTTATAATTTGAAAAAAATATTTTTTTATAAAGTTTTTTTAAACTTTTTGAACCCCAAAAAAATCTTTTTGAAAGTTAAGAATATTTTATGTCATTGAAAAATACTCAATCGATGACCTTAACGAGCAACTTGACCATTATGGAGTGGTCTCTTAAGGGTTTAGCAAAGCTGTAAGAGCTCCAGACTAGCCTCTCAAGTCACCACTTAAAATATTTCAATCGAAAATTCGAAAAAAGCTCATTTCGATATGACTTTGTTATTTCAAAACTGACGTTTATTATGGACCTTGGTATGAATTGCAAAAAAGCCAATTTCGAAAAAAAGCGAAAAGCTCCCATAGAGTTGCGTCAGCAAAATTGAAAAAAACAAGAAAATGAGTGCGGAAAAAATGGCAAAATAGGTCTAGGAGGAGGAAATGGAAGAGCATTTTTTGTTGAATTTCGACGAGTTTTTCCGTTTTTTTTTTCAAGAATGTTCTATTTTTATCAGTTCATCTTTATGATTCAATTCAAACTTTTTCATTTCAATAATTAGCATTTTTTTTAAAATTAGGCAAAACGACCCAAAAAGGAGGAAATATAAGGCTCTTTTTTTGAGCTTCAGCGAGTTTTTCATCTTTTTAAAATATTCCAACTATCTACTTACATACTTTCAGATTAAATTGAAGTTTTTATTCGGAATTTTTAGTGGTTAAAACGAAAAACTGCAGAAAAAGGCCGGCCTAGAAGAGCACTGAGGGAACTCCTCTCATTTTACGGAAATTCCAAGAAAGTTCAAGCTTCCCGGTT
This sequence comes from Caenorhabditis auriculariae, assembly GCA_904845305.1. NCBI lineage: Eukaryota > Metazoa > Nematoda > Chromadorea > Rhabditida > Rhabditidae > Caenorhabditis > Caenorhabditis auriculariae. The sequence continues at coordinate 27,527 of CAJGYM010000230.1, read as the reverse complement.
GATATTTTCAATTCAAAACGATCTTTTTTATTCTAATTTCTTCGAAGTTTTTAAAAATTCAACGTCTACATGCTACACTCACATTCATTAGAGATCCATTCACACATAGTTTTAAGTGAATCTTCCCCAAGTGCTTTATTGTGGGCGATAATCCACAACAGCAAAATGGACTTTGTCCGTTTTTCGATCTTTTTTTCTCTCATATCTTTTAAAAATGTGAAAATTCTTTATTTTCTCTCAGACTTGAAATTTTCATTGAAGCTACAAAATTGTTTCTAAGATGGATTGAGTTTTCGTTAAAAAACAGATCTGCTGTCCTTGAGCCCCTATTCTTGGCTCTTACTAGGAACTCTGAGGCGATTTCTTGTTCCTGTCCCTAGTGACGTTTCTTTCATTGTCCTTAAAAGTTATGATTCAAATCAGAACTGTAAAAGTATGACCAGCAGTCTGCAAAACGTAAAATAGCCTCCAGGATTCGATCCAGCGACCTTTAGATTCACAGTTAAATCACTTAACCACTTGACAATGAAGTCCTCCTTTTCCCTAACTTCAATTTCAAGTGAAATGAAGAATTTAAATTTTTCATCAATAATTAATAATCAATTCTTTCGAGAGTTTTTACATTTCAAAGTCTCAAAAATCGCATCAGTTGTTCCATTTTATCGCTCAATCTTCTCAATTAATCCCGTATTTCTAGTTGGAAAAAATTGTTTAGCCACAACCCAAAAATTGGTTCAAAAGTCGAATTTTCGTGAACTACGACTCTTTTTCCAGCTTCAAAAGACTAAACAAATGCAATAAAATCCGGGAGTTCTTCATTTCCAAGTCTTGTGGCGACGCCGTCAGACAAGACCTTCCTCTCACAACTTCTTCACTCTTTTTTCTTCGCTAGACTTTGCTTTTTTTTATTGTGAATCACTTTTCTGTTTTTCTGGACAATGGCAAAAAATAATTGTGATATGAGATATGGAATTTATAATAAAACTGACTAATATAGGTGTGATATAATGATAAGAAGCTTCTCAGCGTTATTTCGTAACCTCTGTTATTTATTTCAGCTTTTTTTCGCTTTTTTTCTTATTCATTTATAAATTTTTTTGTTGAGTAGAAGGTTTAAGAAGTAATTCAAAAAAAGCCCTTTTTGAAAATTTTCAGACTTTCCTTCAAACTTTGAAGGGAAACTTTATTGACAATCGGAGCTTTTTCCTGGCTAAATTCGAGAAAAAAAATGTTTTTTAAAGCTTTTCCTTGTTTCCACTAGTTCTTCAAGAAAAAATCAATGTAAAAAAGAAGTACGAGGCCTTTATTTTTTCGAAACTTATCCGTAAAGAGCACATATCGTAGAGAAAGTTTTTTTCGCTATGTTCTGTTAACTTTGGTCTCGTTTTTTTTTCAAATTTATAGTGTGAATCTTCGAAAGTTTTCTTTAGAGTGAAACAGGCCTCAAAACTAGACCAGAATTCAACATCTTTTGGGGTTTGATTTTTGATTCAAAATAGAAACTTTGATCTCATTTTTTCCGCCAAAGTTGGATCCTTCATCGATCGTTCATATTTCAAGATTTTTAACGGCTCTTTTTCTTCTACTCGGCTTTTTTTCAGAGTTGCTAGTACTAAAGTTGAAGGCCTAATAGGATTAAAAATTAATGAATGAATGGGATGAAGCTGTGAGGCGAAATGTACGCGGAACAATGGCGAGGCATCGCTAATCCTGTGAACTAGAAAAAAAAACGAGGGGAAAATCCGTCGCGCATTAGTTTTGCACTAAATATGTTTTTTTTTCTTCGATTATTCCGATTATTCTTCGAAAAATGAACGTTTCTTATCAAAATTCGAGCTGGAAAAATTTTTGGAGTTGTAATGGCAAATCTTTCTTCAGTTGTTGAATTTGCAACGTTGTGATCGCATTTGGAATGGCTCAAAAAGACGCGGTCGCTTTGCGTTCGGCTTCGGCTTAAAACTTGCTCACATGAATTTTCTGATCCGCCTTGCGCAAGTCGCTTCAAGTCGGACGCGCGTTGAACCGTTCAATTTTGACCTTATTATAAAATTTAAAAAAATTGTAACCGTGTAAGTTTTAAATTTCTTCTCTTTATTTAATTTTATAATTTTTAGAGCGGCTTTTTCATTTCATTCTTATTCAAAAACTTTTCTAGGGAGGCTGTCATAACTCAGTCATTTATTGTTAACAGAGCAAGATTCCATCTTATTGTTCAGGACCATTGCCTCTAATAAGTGGGAGCATCTCCTCCAGCTCCTCTTTGAACTGGTGAAAAAACTCTCGAAACACGCTCTGAACTGGAAAAATGCGGCAGAGAAGCCCCAAAAATAGTGTATTCAAATTCGGCGCCCACTTTTCGCTCTTCACAGAGCTTTATCTTTGAACTCGTACTTTTTTGATTCAATTGAATGTCAAATCGTGTTTTTTGATTCAAGCAGACTTGGCTGAGGTGTTGTCAAGTGGTCACTCACGAAAGTTTCGAAAATCACTTCAAATGTGTTTTTTATTTCGTTGGAAAATTTGCATTTATTTTTCATTTTGATTTTCCGCGCAAAATTAGTTCATCCTTGAATATTAGTTTGATAGGTAACTCTGATAAATTATAAGTGATCAATTCTCTGGGATCATTGTTGATAATGTTGATGTTTAGCCCGAGAAGGACGAGTTTTAATTTTCATTCATCAGTTTTATCAATAAACGACTCACATTTATCACTAGAAAAGAAGAATCATGGAAGATTGTGAAACGACGGTATAAGCGAGACCTAAAAGTTTGAGCGATTTTCAGAAGTTTTTGCCAAAAAAAGGTACAAGAAAACGAAAAAAGCGTATCAAAAAGAATATTCGTAAGAGAAACTTTTTACATAGCCATTGAAACAAGGATATATGAGAAAAAAGCTCAAAAAAAAAATTTATTTTGGGTGCTATCGTGCGTCGATGTGTACGCGATGCTTGATGTTATCGTAAGACCATCTATAAAAAAATAGTTTTTTTGTGAGATTTTGTGTTTTTTTTTCCGAAACACTTTTCTTATTTTTTTTCATAAAATCTAATTACTTTTTTCATAAAATGGTCCTAAAAAAATTCTGGAAAATGCAATTTATTCTTTTCCCCTCTCGGTAAAAATTAATGTGATTTGTGTCCTTTTATTTTTATTTTCAATCATTCAGTTCAACCGATTAACTATGAGAACCCATATGAATACTTGATATACCTGTACTTTTTCATTATTTGTCTATCATCATTTTCACTCGGAACCCCCCAAGGCCTCTCCAAATGAAGAATATATTGTTATTTTGGAGCCAAAACCATTGTTTTTTCGAGATTTTTTCGGGTGGTTTTCCTTGTCATTTGCATTTGTGTTTTGAAGACTCGTTCGAGGTTCTTTTTTTCGATTGTATTTTTTTTCGATTTTTCAAAATTGAATGATAAATAGTTTAAAAATTTCAGATTCAAAAGTTTTGAAAAAATTCATTCAATTCGCAAGATTTCGATTATTTTTCACAAAATCAGTTTCCATTGAAATTTTTGTATGAAAATGGGATTTCTCCAACGTTTTGTGGTCATGAGTCATAAAAAAAGCTTATTTTTCAGCTGAGGATGACCTTTTGTCTTGGAGATAGCAAAAAACCGACTGAAAAATTTTTCTGCATGGTTGATGTTACCAAGGTTTCACACCTACTCATTTCTGTCCTTTTGTGCGTTTTTGTTTGTTCTACTTCCTTTTTGAAAACAGAACCATCTCTGATATTCATTTCAAGCTATTTCGAGTTGAAAAACGTTTTTTGGAAGGTTTTTGTTTAGGCTTGAAGACAATATCTTTTTTTGAGAAGCTTTTAGAAAATTTTCTGTGAAAAGTATAATCTGTCCAGTTTGTATTAAAATTTTGATTTCTCTTCTCCAATTGATTCATTATTAAATTAGTGAAAAAAATCTTGCAATTTCATATTTTCGTGAATTTCACTTTTTCAAGCCTTTTTCGCAAAGTTTCTGAACTGTTTCTATTTTCGAGTGGATTATTCAGTTTTTGATTTTTATTATCTTTGAAGTGTTCAACTTAATTGTAGTTTCGTATTGTTGAGCTGTATACCTTATATTTTACTGTCTGTGAATGGGTTTGAAAGTGAAAAAATCAAAAATTTTTCATCAGAACGCAAATATTAAACATTCTTCGGCTCCTAGAATTTTTCCAAGCCTTCAAAATTTTTTTTCCGAACGAAAAAATAGTTTCAACCCAAGAAAAAAGTCCGGAAAAGACCAAAATACGCAACAAAAACAGCCTATATTAAATTGCACTTGATAGTAGTTTTTGAGCCCATAAATTGCATTGAACGAGTGATGAATTGGTTGAGCTGCTGAATGAAAATTGGCCCACATTTCACCCACAAATTTATGCATCCTTTTCTCAATTGCCGGTGGCGCTAATTTGCTGTTACGAGCAAAAAATAACTATTAACACAATTAGTCGGCCCCTTATTTTTCGCCTTTTTTCTAGAAAAATGTGATTTTTCTTTGTTTTTAACTGATAAACAAAACACTTGGAGGGTTATCTAGATAGGGGAGCCTTTTCGGTGGGCGCGAAGTGAGTGATTATGTTGGAAAACAAAAGACGAGAGTCTTGGCAAATAGAGTATCCAATGGGGATCCGACAATGTTCGGGTCTCGACTTCTGTTGCAGTTTTTTTCAGATTTTTTTCTTGGTTATCCGAGGTCGAAAGCCAAACTTGAAAAAAATTGAAAAAGTACTCATTAGTTTATTTTTTTCCTTTTCCAGCTTCAATGTTTTTTTGGTGCGTCATAATTTATGGATACACTCCTATTTTTTTCTCTTTCTGGATAGGGAAGTCAATTTACCATCTCCTTTTTTTTTCAAATGAGAAATTTACTCGACCCCATTTTTAAAAAAAGTCACTGTTTTTTTTCATGAATTTTTTTCCATTTGAAATGTCGAATCTCTTTTTTTGCGAACAAAATGTGTTTTTATGCTCTGAAAAAAACTTTTATTTGTTTTAAAGTTATTTTTTTCAGGAAACCGACGGATGAAATGCACCTTGATTGCTTTGATCGTTCTGTGAGTTTTTTTTTTTCCATTTGGAAAATGTTTTTTTGTTCAGATGGCTTGCGGTTGAAATCACCGGTCGGAAACGTCACCGACATCGCGAGGTACAAATTTTTCAGAAATTGGAAAATGTTCTTGTTTATTTCTTTTGAAAGCTCTCAGACTTCTAAAAAGCCAGAAATAACTTGAAAATCGCAGAATTGGCTTGAAACTCGAGAGAAATTGTGGTAAATGGCAAAAAAATCAACCTGTTTTTCGGGATTTTGTTAAATATTCACGTTAATTCGGTCAATTTTTTTGTACTTTTGAGCTTTGAATGTTTAAAATGTTTGTAATTAGAAAATGAGTTTTTTTTTTCAGATGGATCCTGTCGAAGAGGAAGACTACGTCGACGAGATCATTGCCGAGTTCGAAACCGGCACAAAACCGACCAAAATCCCTAGTTCAACGACAAAAGCGCTCACAACTTCCACATATCCTCCGAGGATGGTGATTTTGCCGGAGATGACGGCTACTCCTGAGCTGTCAGTTTTTTTTAAAACTAATTTCCATATAAAAAAGTCAAAAAAAAAAAGTTAAAGAAGATGCTGCGTTGCGACGCGACCGCAACGCAGCATTTCGAATGACGTCATCATTAACAGCAAAACTCCGTGCTCTTTGCCTTCAAAGAGGTCAAAAATGAAACTACAGAGTTGCCCTTAGGAACCGCGACGCGACCGCATCGCCTTCTAAACCAATGACCCTTGTTTTTTGATGCTCCAACGTCATAGCCCTACTTGAAATTCGCTTGAAACTCTCGAAAAAACGGCCATGGAAAAAAATGAAATAAAATAGTGACGCCTTGAGGACCTCCGTCGATGATTCGGTTTCCGGTACACGGCGGCGCACGGGCCAAATCCGATTGGACTTTCTTTTTCTCCTTTTTTCCCCTTTCCTAAGACTTCATCTTAAGCCTAATGTCACCAGGAAGCGCTGTTCCGAAATGCGGATGTTGCAAAAAAAAAAAGGGAAGATAATCCGATAAGAGCTTCATTTTTTTTGTTAACTTGGATTGCACGTGTTGAACTTTGTTAAGGTCCTTTTAAAGAGAAAGTTGATGGATTTTTGTTGTTTTTTGCGGTAAAAATTTTCGCAGGAGCTCACGAATCCACGAGAATAGCCCCATTTTTATTAAAAAGATTGTAAAGCCGTTTCTGGATTGTCCTAGGTCTTCTGAGACCCTTTCGCGTTTTGAATGCTCTACTCATAAGCGCCAGAGAGATCCCTATAGGGTCAATTTTAAGATCTTTTGAGGTTCCCCTCTAGAAACCACTTACCTTCCCGTATCCGTGAGTGGCCCCTATAGGAGTGTAATGATATGAAATCTAGGAAAAGAAGCATTTTCATGCGAAAAACTCAATAAACTAACGTTTTTTAGTTATAAATTTCAACATAGAATAAACTGGTCAAGTTGTCTTTTTCATTCTCAAATCTGAAAACCAAAAATACCCTATAGAGACCACTTGATCTTCAGTGGCTAAGGGGTCAGATCCTGAACCCCTAGAAGGATCACCTGAAATTTACAGGGAGCAATTTTGTGTTTCTTTAGGGATTTTTTTTTCCTCTAACCTCTATAGGGACCACTCTAGGGGCCAATTTTTCTAAATAAATGTTTCAAGATAATATTTCTGTGGGACTATTTTAATCAGGCTCGAATCGATCGCTTTTCAGTACTTTTGAACTCTCATTTCTTGTCTTGGGAGTATTTTTTTCGAAAAGTTTTAAGAGCTGAAAAAAGAAAAAAAGTTCAATATTCTTTTTTTAGTAAGGAAAAGCTATAAAAAAATTTCATTTTCAATCTTTTTTTCATTCTTTCCAATTAAACTTTCGATGAAATTTTCTTGTGAACCCGGAAAAAAAGAATGTAAATGAGCCTACTTATCCTCTGGAGTAGAGCGTATTCATATGACACGGACAAAAAATAAGACGAGAAAAGAGAACCGGCAAATCTACTTGGCCCCATGTCTGTCCCTTTTTTGGGAGGTCCTTTATGCGCTTTTTTCCTCCTTCTTTTCCTCTTTCTCAGCATATTTACTACGGAAGCTTTTGCACTCACCGACCACCACACCCTTCTTCCGGACCCTACCACTTCTTTGTTCCCAAATATGATGTTTATTAGTAGTTTTATCCAGACATCTTTCTTCCTTGTCATTTTGGGTTTTCAGATTTGTTTCTCCATATCTTGAAATTCTTGAGATCTTCTTCATTTTGATATACCAACGATTGAACGTTTTAAAAATAAAAATGACGTCATGGCCGCGACGCGACCGCAACGCAGCGTTTTCATTTTGACGGAATTCAGAGGGGCAAAAAACTTATCAATTTCTTTTCGATTTTAGAATTGCTTCCAAGACCAAAAAAGACCTGCGCCGCTCGGCTTTTTCAAATATATTAAGCTCCAACCGCTACGCGACCGCGTCGCTTTGAGAAAATTTCACATGCGGAAATCACTTTTTAATCAAAGTGAAAGACATCTGAATTTTTATTTTACATTTGAAAAAAACCCTCGAAACAAAAATTTTCCGTTCCATCAATCTTATGGACCATTTTTCGAACTAAAAGACTCATAAATTTCAAATAGAGCGGTAGAATTTAATAGTGATTGGATTATTGTCTGGAAGAACTAATTGACGTCTTCTCCATGAAGCTTATGCTTCTTTTATACGCCCCGATGAATCTGTCCTAATATTTAGTAATCTACTGGAAGCTTTTTGAAATAATTGGGATCTTTATGAGATTTGAAATTAATCAAATATTCTAGGCTAAGCCCCTTTTAAATTTCGCGCTCGAAGTCCCATTAAACCTAAATTTATCGTGAATGAACATATTTTGCTAATGTGAACATTTTCGAAGAAAAAATCGGAAAAGTTCTTCAAAAATTGCTACTCGAAAAAAAGATTATTCCTGAGTTTGGCGCAAGCTTCTGGAGCCAATTGGGTTACGTCAATTCCGAAACGTTTCCCATTGCACTTTTTTCTGAAGTGGTTTTCTGTTTTGTCTCCATTCTTTTGTACTTTAGTTTCGAAGCTGATCTTCTTTTTGAAAAAGAAAAAAATCTACACTTTTCTTTTTTCTAAAACCTTTGTATAAGGAAAAAAACCTTTAATTTTATTCATCAAAATCCCTCTACTGACCTTTAGCAGCGATTTTTGAGCTATCTCTTAAGTGACCACTCGACCTTACCTGAATTCGGTGAAAAAATGAAATTTTGACAAAATATGGTATAACCCTGCTTATATCCCAAACCATCAACGGCGCACCCTTTCCTTATTTTTTGGCTTCCTTCTTTTTTTGTTCATCCCATTATTTTTCAATTAGCCGGCCTGGATGATGCCATGAATTTCGGATCACATCATTTCTTCTTTTTTCTCCCGGATTTGTGGACTTGAGGTGGCTAGATTTCGTATATTTTTTGCCTTTTCGGAGCTATTTTTGTTCAAAAGTCTTTTCTTTTCGTTATATGCCTTTTTGAGCCAAAAAGGACTTCACGCTGGTTTTTGAGCGTAAATAGAGTCCAGATAATGAGTGAATTGAATAATTAGCGATGGGGCATACTTGAAGTTTTGAAAAAGGCTCTGACGCCCTGAATTACCGATTTTCTTAGAATTTTCGAGAAGAACTACCTCCAACAGAAAAAATTTCGGGAAAAACAAAATAAATAGTTCAAACACAATTAGACCTCCTCAGACCCCTCCTTCCACTTTTAAAAGAGAAAGAGTGTTGGTAAAATGAAAAGGATTCTCTTCTTTTCTGAGGTATAAAGAGCTGTCCAACAAAAAAACAGCCTCCGCCGTGTATGTGTTTTGGCACCGGGCCGAAAAAAAAGCAATTGAGGCGAAAATACGTGCGAATATGGAATTTAACTTTCTTCTCATCCTTTTTCTTCTCCTTCATTTCTTTGAGCTAACTTTTTTCTCCCACTGGATTTACTTGAGTTAGTTTTCAGAGAGCAGGGTTTAGTGGAAATGAAAAGACGCAGACGGTAAAAATCACTTTTCTCGACTCTCTCTAGTACCGTTCCGAACTAAATGAAATAGAGATTAAGCCGAAGATGGAGACGCGGACGTTTGGATTATTCTTTTTTGTCTGAAGTCTCTCATTTCTCTTATTTTCTAGTCTATAAATCATTTTCTTCGCCTCGATCCCCTTGATAAGCTTTTCTGTGCTCCTTTAAACACTCGCCTAATCATTTTGATTTTGTTTTTGAGCTGAATTCACCTTGAAAATTTGTTTTATTCAACTTTAAATGACGTATTCAAGCTCTGATTAGAATAATCTAGATTCATATTTATTTGAAAAATTTCTAAAAAAAAAATGCTAAAAATTTGTGTTGTGTTCTAGTCAATTTCCGGTCACTCACTATCATTTTATTCAGCTCATTGCCCAAAAAGTACAACAATAGTAGCCGTCACGCCATCTTTACGACCATTTTTTTTTCTTTCTTTGGCCGGCAATTAACCTCAGAGCTCATGTGTGTTAGGAGGCCTCCGTTTTTGTCTCCTATTCCCACAACTCAAAAATGCGGCTGAAAGTGGATAACTCTTCTTGAGAGCATCCGTTTGTGGGACGAAAAAAGAACGGCTTTCTGGTGCTTTTTTTTACGTTTTTTTTCTTTCTTTGTATTTTGCTCTTTTGGTTTTTAAGTTGACAGTTTCAGAAAAGATCCGCTGAAGAGAGCAAAATTGAGCAGGTACGCAAAAAATTAATATGAAGGAGCCAGGCTTAAAGTCAAAATTTAGAGAATAAAATTACTTTTTTTTTGTGGATTACTTTCGATTGTGATACTCGTTTAAAGGCTCTCAAGTGACCACTTGATTACCAGTATTTTTCTTTTTTTTTAACGTGGGATTCGCAGTGGGGCTTCTGAATGAGACTAATATCTGAGCTCCAGAAGTTTTCTGAAAAAAATCTTATGATGTTTCGTGACCAGAGAAACAAGGACTTTACACTGAAAAGGAGCGCGATTATAGAAATTTTCGGCATTTGAGAGTCCCTATATTTTTCAAAGGCCTCAAAGGCAGCTTTTGATACCAGATTTGGAATTAGCGGGAAAAACTACATCTAGTGAACATAGTCTCATTCAGAAGTCGTACTGCGAATGAACACCGTTCCCTATTTAGAAGAACTAGTTTTGACGCTTTTCAAGTCCTTGAGAAGAAAGAGAAGTGTTACTTTTAGGAGACCTTCAAGAGGATCATGAAACTTCTCATCGACCACTTCATAGATTTAGATCAACTGATTTTATTTTCTCATTTCTCGCCTTTTTTCTTGTTTTTTATCTTCAAAATTCTGTATAATTTTTCTATTTTTCAAGCTATTTTCAAAAAAATTTGTCCAGTTCAACTCTTTTTTTCGTGAACTTTGCGACATTGCTCTCGCGTCTTCAAACCCTCGGGAAAAATTCACTTTCCAGGCGAAACGCCGTTTTTTTCCTCGCTGAAAGAAGGGCGAGAAGTTGAGAAGAAGGACGTCTCAGTTTCCGACGGCGACGGGGCCTCTCGAATTCGAGGAGAAGCTCCTGAAAAACGACTCGATTTTCTGCAACATTCTATCTGAAAGTTTTTTTTCTCACTCACTTTCACACACATCTACTCCTGGGACTTGGAAGTTCAAGATCAGAGTTGAACTCGAACCTTGGGGAAGGAACTAAAGAAAGCTTGAAAACTCAAGGCCAAAATCGACGTCTCCATGAAGTTCTGAAAAGCTAGGAGAAGTAATCTGAAAGGATAATAAGTGGTGAAGATCAAGAAAGGCATATTTCAACAAAAAGCCTTCATCCTGAAGCTTCACCTCAAAAAAGAGCTGCAAGTCTAACTCAAAGCTGGCATCGGAGCTTCAACTTCGTGCTCCGAAAGAAAAATTCTAAACTTACGAAGCAGAAGTCGTCATTGAATTTTGAACGTCATCAAGCTCAAGTCAACTTTGGTGGCGCTCAAAATCCACTTCGAGTGAACTTTTCAAAAACTGAACTCTGATTGAGCTGGACTACCTTTAAAGCTCCTGGTCAACCTGAATTAACAACGTCCTTCCAAGTTCACCAGTTCTCAAAGTGAGCTTGGTGCACCTCTGAAGCCTGCCTAAAGCGATCCCTCCATCAATATTTCTAAGCCAGACAACAAAGTTTGAGCTGGACCACCTCTGAAAATCAGACCGGGTTCGAACGAACTCCATCCACTCCCCTCTTCCCTTTGCCGTGTGAAAGAGTGGGCGGAGCTTCAGCGAGCTTGAAGCGAGAGAGAAAAAAAAAAATCGCGGCGAAACCTCAGACAGCCTCGTGGCGAGTTTTGTCGACGAATCATCACACCGGACCTCTGAGGCATCATTAGCCTCCTCGGTATGAGGCGACGCTGTGCCGGCCAAGCGTCATATTGCACCGAGTCGCTGCCGCCGCCCGCCACGTCTTCTGATCCGACGACGACGACGACGCCGGCGACGTTGGCCACGTCTGATGCGCCTTACTCTTACGTCGCTCTCTGATAAGATATCCTCTGATTCATTTTCCTCTGCGCCGAAATTGTCGTTGACCAGCCTGCTCGCCGTGTTACTCATCGCCGTCGCGCTCTTGCCTGGAGGGTAAATTTTCATTTTTTTCACGATTTTTTTCTCAAAAGATGCTTAGTTCGAAATCAGAGATTTACTCGTAAGATTTTACCTAAGCATGTTTCATTTTTGGAGAAAAGTTTATTTTTAAATTTCGTAAATGTAAGATTCTTGATCTGAAATCAATTCTTCAATTTTGATCTTGTAAGGATTTCTTTCAAAAACATTAATTTTCTTACTTTTTATAGATCATATCGTGGTCCAAAGCATTTTGGTCCGGTTTCGAATTGATTTTTGAAATCAGCGTGTAAAATTAAACTTAATTGTCCTGCCTTATAAAAAAATAATTTATTTTTCTTTCATTTATTTTTTTAAAGTCACATATATAGATAATTTAACATTGTAAAATTATTTTTCTTCTAAAAGCCTCCAAAATTATTGTTTTCAGGCGTTTTTTGTGTCATTTTGCGAAATGACTATTTTCATTACTCATTTTGATTAGAGGTTTCAGTGGACAAATATTCCCAATTTGAATTTTTTTTTTAGATACAAACTCAATTCCTTCGTAAATGATACCAATTCGCTAATTCGAAGTATGTTTATAAAAATACTTTTAAAGGCGCATAGGTTAGATTTATAAAGGTCTCGCGACGACTTTCAGAAGCCAAGTTTTGTAACTGTGTTCGTGATCAACCTATAATCGTCCCCATTAGAAAATTTTAAAATTTTTTTTAAACTTCATGTTGGACAAACCGGTTCCAGGACATTTTCCCTTGCAATACCGTTCAAAAGTCTGAAGTTTGAAAGCAATTATCTTCCCCCAAATTGTTCCATACATCCCCATAAATCGCAGAAAATCAAAAAGGTACCACGAATTGTGACGTTCATGATGAATCTGAGGGGCTCAGAGAAAACAGCCGTATTTCATCAGGCAAAAAAAAAGAACCTGGCGATTCGTCATTCTCAGGTAGAAATAATGATCCCCGGAGCGTTCTACGAAGGCTAATTGCTGTTATCCAACCATTCTGATTCCCAAGTCGCTAGTTAAAAAGAAAAAAAAACGATAGGTTATATTAGAATGAATCACAAAGTTAGCTGCCTCGAAAACAAAAAATTTTTTTTGGAATTATCTCAAAAGATCAAGTTTTGTAAATCATGAATTCCGTGTTGGAAAGGCGTTCAGAAGAGTAGGATAGTCTTTAAGAAAATCTAAGCTGGAACGGATACTGTGTTTGAAAAATGCTGGAAATGCGATTTTAGGCGATTTTTTGTATATTTACTGGGGCTTTTTATGTAACCATCAGAAAAATATTCTCTTTTTCTTGTCCCACAAGAGATTTTGGAAAAAAAAACTAAAAAGAACGCGACTGTAAAAGCGAGAAAACGAAGCCCCGATTTCCACGTAATTTCGAGTGTTTTGGCAAATATCACAGCTCATTTTGCTGACGAAAAGGAAGGAGATACCTGAAACCCGCGCACGGCACAGACATTCGTCACAACGGGGCACACAGGAAAATTTGGGTCGGGTGAATTATTTAGCGACGGATTGACGCGTGTAAATAAATATCCCCACACGTTTTTACTATTGTTGGTGTGTGGGTAGTTCGTTTTTAGTACGACATTTTGTTGTTATTTCGGGAATTATTCCTGTAAGAAGTCCATGAGAACTATTAAAAATAATTTGGGAGCCCAAAAAGGCGCACGTGGAATGGCTTGTGGTTTTGAAATTAAGAAGCGTTTTTTAAGGCTTTCCGATGCCAACCCGCGCAAGTCGCTTGAGGTCGGGTGCAGTTTGTAGAAATCGCACAAACGACCATGCGTCTTAAAGCTGTCTGATAAGATTTAAAAAAACTTCAAAACTATAAAATTATAAGAAAAAAAGCTTCCTTGCAGGGGAGTCGTGAAGAAGAAGTACATAACATTTTTCCAGCGAGTCGGATGCCTCATCCGACACGGAAATCATCAAAAAACTTCTCGGCAAAGGCTACGATTGGCGGGTTCGGCCGCCTGGTATCAATTTGACCGTTCCTGGTGAGTTTTCGAATCTTTTTCCTCTTCAAAAAACCTCTGCAAAAGAATTTCAAAGGTTCATAATTGAGTATTTTTAAAAAAAGAAGGAAAAATGAAGGTCTCGAGGCGATGAGTCCTTTTTCAGCTTTAAAGAACTTTTCAAGAACTACTTTTTAAGATTAGGAGCAACCTATTTCAGGGACCCACGGCGCTGTTATTGTCAACGTGAACATGTTGATTCGAAGGTGAGCAGACTTTTTCTTTTTTCTGAAGTTCAAATTTCGCACTTTTCCCCTCTCTAACTCATTTAAAAAAATTTAAACGACAATAAAATGAAAATTAACAAAACAAAAAACCAAAGAACTTCTCGAAATTTCCCACACTTCATTCATTTATTCATGGCCGAACGAATCCCAGGCCTTTTTTCGCCTACTTCTCACTTCTTTTTTCAATAATTTAGTGTCTGAAGTTGTTTAGATCATACATCTTCGTCATGGATGTACTTTTAGGGACACGGGGAAAAATTAACAAGGCTAATCTGAGAAGGTTTTCACAACGGGGGCTCCTCGTATTGCGTTGTTAGTTCTCGGCAACATTTTCTTCTCGGTGCGATGGGACTAATTTTGGAGGGGTCTGAAGATATATCGAAAAATGTAGATTCTCAACAGATTCTACGAGTTTCACAGTGAATTGCAAGAAAAAGCGATTCGAGAAATAGTATGAAGGAAAATTTGAGCATGAATAGAAAAAAAAAACCTTTTACGGTGTTCGGAGTTTGAATTTTGCGATATTAAACTCAAATTTTCCCGATCTTGAAAGAATTCTGACATTTTTCGCCCTCAAGACAGAAACTGATAAATTTCAAATTTTGATGATTCAATTTTTTCCAGTTTTTAAGGCCTGGAAGGTGTTTAGCTTCAAATAGTTTCGCATTTTTTGCTTTTTTCGCCCCTTTCCCCTTTTTAATCAATTTTTGATGTTTTAGAAAGTTCTGAGAGGTTTTTTAAATGAAAAAATCCGCTTATCTGTCTTTGTTCTCAAAAATCCGCTTATCTCTCTTTGTTCTCAATATGGAATTTCTAAGTGACTTTTTGAACTTCGGACCATTAGAAAAAGTCAAAAATTTCCTTTTTCTCTGCAGTATATCCAAAATCGACGACGTCAACATGGAGTACAGCGTGCAGTTGACGTTCCGCGAAGAGTGGGTCGATGGCCGGTTGGCCTTCGGATTCCCTGGCGACAACAAGCCCGACTTTCTGATTCTGACTGCCGGCCAGCAGATCTGGATGCCTGACAGCTTTTTCCAGGTCAGTTCTCGGTATATATCACATCGCCCTTCGTTCTCGATTGAAGTTCATAATTTTGGTGCATTAAAATAAATTGAAAGTGAGTTTTCTATGGCCACGAAACAAGGCATATACAGTAATTTTACCCTTTTTTTCTCTCTCCAATTTTTTCTGGTTTCTCAACCAAACTTGATAGTTTTGGTAGCACTCGTTTGCTTTGGTAGTAATTTGGTAGCAAACGAAGATAGAAAAGTGATCTTTCCAGTGATACCAAAGACAAAGGACCTTGCATGATCTGAAAAAAGGTGTTTTATATATTTTATAATGTCCGTGATTCTTTCTTTTGTCTCCCTCTAGACAGCTTTGTCCTTGTTTTCTTGAAACTTCATGACTTCCTCTATTTTTTGTAGACCCTGTTTTTGTAGACCTTTTGATTCATATTTTAAAATTTCAGCTCAAATTGATAATTTATCATTTCCAGAACGAAAAGCAAGCCCACCGGCATATGATCGACAAGCCAAACGTGTTGATCCGGATACATAAAGACGGCCGGATTTTGTATTCCGTTCGAATTTCCATGACACTTTCGTGCCCCATGCACCTACAGTACTACCCGATGGATGTCCAAGTCTGCCTGATCGATCTGGCTTCTTACGCTTACACGGAGAATGATATTGGTCAGTTTATGAATTAGTTCATGAGAGAGCTGATAGATGATGAAAGGATGACAAAGCAAGGATGAACCAGGAGGAAACAGGATGACGATTTTGTGCAAATTATGAGCATCGTTTTTTTTTTAAAGCATGGACAGATTTCGAAAAAAATTCCGAGATGAATGGTCGTTTTCATTTTTCCAGTCGTTCAAGACTTCTGAGATCATTGAAAAAAGGAAGAAAATTCGATTTTCAATGACGCATTAGTAGTTTTCGAAGGTTCATAGCTTTGGTTTTTCATGATTTTTCCAGAAATGAGGGCGTAGCAACTCTAGAAAAGGTTTTTTTCACAGGCAATTTTCATGTGGAGTATTTGAAAAACGGGGTAACGAAAAAAGAGGGTATACAACGGGGCAGATTGGCCCACGTCAAAGATATGAAAGGGAAATCCCAGGTGTCGTGCAAATATGATCGAACAAAAAATGCAAATCTTGAAAAAAAAGCAAAAAAAAAATCCAAAAAAAAAAATGCGGTGATGTACAATTCGGAGACGTCACGCATCGAGAATGTAAACACAATGTGCATGCACGCAAAGCGCTTATTCGCATACAGTAATCTCCGCGGCAGCGCAACAGGTTGTGTGCCTGTCTACGGTCCAAAGGGTCACAAGTTTGATCCGCGACCTAAAGGGTTTTAAGTAATGGTGGTAGTGGGAAAAGACGGCTTCAAAATCCCCAGCCGTCACTGACACAAGGACGGATATGTCACTAGAGCCAGTCCACTGATATCAGGATAGGACTTTGGCTAAGCGACCAGGGGCGCCGACGCCGCTCAAGAGATACAAAGGCGTTGGAGAAGAAGAAGTAGTAATGTATATGTAAAACTCACTTGTCGGAGCACCCAATCCCTGATAACCATAACCGGCACAACCGAAACCACGGCTTCGAAATCCCCAGCCGTCACACATACGTCACTAGAGCCAGTCCACTGATATCAGTATAGAACTCTGGCTAAGCGGCATGGGCGCCGACGCCGCTCAAGCGGTACAAAGGCGTAAAAAGAAGAAGTACTTGGATAAGTCACTTGTCGTAGCACCAGATCCCAGATAACCATTACCGGCTTAACCGAAACCACGGCTTCAAAATCCCCAGCCGTCACACACAAGGACGGATATGTCACTCGAGCCAGTTCACTGATATCAGGACTTTGGCTAATGGACCAGGGGCGCCGACGCCGCTCAAGCGGTACAAAGGCTTAAAAAGAAGATGAAGTAAATGGAAAACTCACTCTTGTCGTAGCAACCAATCCCAGATAACCCGACTGTACCAATCGCCCCTCCTGATCAGCCGACAGCGCCGCTCACCGACCTTGCAGTCGGTGTCGTGGCCGTCGGTGAGCCGGTGAGCGGCGCCGTCGGCTGATCAGCAGAGGATGCGGTAGGCGAGTAGTGGGTCCAGTCGAGTTATGATCATCTGGGATTTTCAACCCTTTTATACTCTTTGACGGCCTAATCTCCCACGTTATCTATTCATTTTCAAATAAACAACAGTTCAGATCACTCTGACATGAAATTGCCGTATCGAAGTTGCATTTTTATTTTGCAGAATACCGATGGAAACTCACTGATCCAGTACAACTCAAGCCCGGTTTACACTCTTCTCTCCCCAGTTTTCAGCTTAATAATGTAATTTTTTTAAATATTTTATAAAAATTGAAAGTCATTTTGATGATAATTTTGAAAGATAGCTTTCAAAGTGGACTTTTTTTATTATTGATTTTTTTGTAATTTTTTTTAAAATTTTTAGGTAACAACGACGTTGTGTCGAAGTTCAACCAACACCGGTACTTATTCGTGCCTTAGGACCGTTTTGGAATTGCGACGGCAGTTTAGGTAACCTTACCCATTTTCAAAAGTTGATTATGTCATTACTTTTTCAGTTATTATCTTTTACAACTTTATATTCCATCAACCATGTTGGTGATCGTCAGTTGGGTCTCCTTTTGGCTTGATCGAGGTTTATATTTCATTGTTTCGATTCTAAGAATTTTCTCAGTGTTTCTTCGATTTTTTGAAGCACTTCATACAGCTTGAAAACTGAAATTTGAAAAAAAAAAAATCAATTTTCAGGAGCTGTACCAGCCCGAGTAACGCTTGGTGTAACTACTCTACTCACCATGACGACTCAGGTTTTTTTGATGATTTTTTTTTCTTGAACTCTTTCAAAAATGTGAAAAAATCGTGCTTTTCAATATTCAGGATGTCACAATTTCCCGAAAAAAAAATTCAATTTTATGCCGTCGAGCTCTGAAAAAAATAGTTTTAAGGTTCAATTGTCCATAAAATTTCATTTTTTTATACCATTTTGAAGATAATTTTTGCCATAAAACTTTTTTTTGGAAGAGTTTTTAATGTATAAGAGAAATTTTTTTCTCTATCTTGGAGGTTTCTTTTTTTCGATACAAGAAAAAAACGTCGCAAAAAAACGTTAAATTTATCAAAAATTTTGATATAATTTTTTTTTGAGTAATTTTTCATCAATAATCATTCTATAATAATTTTTTTCGTATATCAGAAAAACGATATAGTGTATATGAATTGTTTAACAAAGTTCAGTTAAAAAAATTGAGTATATAAAAAGCAGTCGAAAAAAACGTGATAATTATGACAATTTTTTTGAATTCGGCTGAAAGCTTTCTTTTTTTCTATTGATCAGTTTATTTCAGACTTTACTGATTTTTCTTACAAGTTAATTTGTATATTAAGGACAAAGTGAATGAATTTCAGGCTTCTGGTATAAATGCGAAACTTCCACCCGTTTCCTACACAAAAGCGATCGATGTCTGGATCGGCGCCTGTATGATGTTCATTTTCGGGGCTTTGCTGGAATTCGCCTGGGTTACCTACATATCGTCGAGGAGTTTTTATAAAAGTTGGTTTTTTTTTCACAGGATTTGCAAAAAATTATTTCTTCAAAATCACATTTCCTTCAAAATTTTTGACAAGCCTCAAGGAACGTTCCCGATTTTTGGAGATCAAGAATTTGGGAAATCAAAATTTAAGCTCCGTCTTTGCAGCCCGGATAACCATGGAAAGTGTGCTCTGAGAACAAAAATTTCATATTTTATTGAAAACATGAGAAAAAACATTATTTTGCCTTCGAAATGACTAAAAAAAAAGTAACCACAGAAACTTCGCTCTAAAAACAAAATTTTTAACTTGAAAAACGAAAAAGCAGCTATTCTAATAATTTCCAGGTAGTAAAATGCTTGATCCGTCCAAAAACGCACTGATGATTGGCACGAAACAGGCGATCATCATCCCAAACACCACCGTCACCAAGTTCAACGATGCCGTTTTGGTAATTTCTCGATAATAAATCGAGAATTAACCCCACTAAAAAATTTAGGACGACATTCGCGCTCCATCGGACGATCCAGAAGTCTGGATCCGACGAGGAACTAATGGAAATCGAGATATTGGCGAGCAGGCCGAACTTATTGTTTTTGGACCGAGGGAGGTGAAAAGGTGATATATTGTTATTATTTTCATTTTGAAAATTCTTGAAGGGGCCACTTCTTCAAGTATCACTTTGAGCTGCTTAGGAACCTCAGAGTGGTCCCTATAGGGCCTGTTTTACTCTAACCCCTGTAGGGACCACCTTGGACTTCAATCCCTTGAAAATCTATTTCGATTTTTCTTTTGATACAATCTTGGCATCATCAAGAATACATTGAGTAAAGTTAGTTTATTGAAACTCATTTTCAGAGTTTACTTTTTTTTTTTCAAATACATCTTTTTTTCAGAATCACGATATAATTTTTTTTTTTACTTCAATTGATCTCTTACTTTCAGAACAACGAGATGTACGAACTTCCTACGAAGTTCGATATTTTTACAAGTGGGCCCATCGGAAGATGGACGACCAGGACAATGGAAAAACGGGCCGATTTGGTTTCGAGTATGATTTTTATTTTATCATAGAATTAAATCGATAAATTTCGAAAACCTTTGCGAAAAACAGTTATAATCTTCAAAATTAAAAATTTTTTTTTCTAAATATTTCAATCTGAACTATCAAAAATTGATTATCAAATTTAAAAAAACGTAATATTTTTTTTCAGGAGTTCTGTTCCCGTTTCTTTTTCGCCTGCTTCAATATCATCTACTGGACTACCTATTCAAGATATCAAGTTCCACAGCCAAAATAATTCCATTTTTAAGATTGTGAAGCCTCTTTAAAGTTTAAAAAAAAGGCACCAAAAAAAAGCTCAGGGTCTCGAATCGTCCATTTTGAGAAAAAACACCAATTTTCCCCAATTTTTCTTTCTTTCCACACTTATAATTGTGATACTTTCCCTATATTTGAACATTCGTTGTTGATTATCAAACCTTTCTCTTTTTCACTTGGGTATTCTCGTATTTTTTTTTGAATTTCTATTTTCACTTTGATTCAATAAAGTTTATTCTTGAAGGTTCATATTATTTGAGGTGGAAGAAATTCAGAAAAACCCGAAGTTGTTCGATTCGCAACACAAATATTCTCTAGCAAATTGTGAAGTTTCAAGGGTGATTTTCAAAAATAAACAGGAAATCACAGATTTTCAAAAATTAAAAATACTTACAGAATCTGGTTATTGATCAAAATCTGAAGCTTTAGGTGGAAAACATTACAAACACGGAAGAAGGTCAAGACGCTTTGAACCTCTTGGACTGGAATATTTTCGTGACTTCACTGTTACTGTCGTCGTACATTTGCGGCTTGGCCGTCGTGCTCACGGCGTTCACGTCGACGTCATTTCGGTCGTGCTTCGGGTGACTGAACCGGCATTTGTCCCCGAATCGACATTTGCCTTTTAGGTAGGCTCTGAAAAGGGATAATCGTCATGGTATATTAACAATGAAAAAACTCCTTTGTCTCAAATAATTTTCAAAAAAACAGGTGAAGGTCTTGAAAATTGGATACTGCACAGAACTTTTTTTCAACAGTTCATGCCTTGAAAGTTGCATTTCTGACATTTTACAAGAAAAATTAAAAAAATATTAAAGTTGCAAAATTTTGAAGTATCTTTTTTTCAAAAAAACTAAATTTTTTTGTAATTTTCCGCGTCCAGTATCTTCAACTGATATATTTGCGACTATTCGAGCAAATTCTCAACAGCTTCAAAATCGAAAAAAATGGAATTTTCCTTCCTCGTAAGGAAAAAAGTAACGAAAAACTAAAATGATTGTGATTTCTGCAACTTTTTTATACGGATTATAATTTTTAAGCGAACTGGTTAAATAAAAAGAAACTATCATCCAATAATATTTAAAACTGATTTTCGGCAAATGAAAATTTAGTTTTTCAAGCAAATTTCAAAATGTAAGAATTTCAATTTATTAAGATGGAAACAGATATTAGTCAAAAATCTGTTATCGTAAAGACTTTTTCTCAGAAAAAAATCTATACATAATCTACATTTCGAATACAGAAAAAAAGTATGTACAAGCTTTGAAAATATCATTCAAATCGTTGAATAGTTGAAATTTCCAACAAACCTGCAAGTTTGCTTGGATCTTCTGTGATTCACACTCGGCTTATCGCATAGTTCGACGTGTTGGCTCAACATTTGTACATTCAAACGCTCTTCTCGCGAGTAATCATTGTCGAAAATCGAGCTTTTCTGAAAAAATTCATATTTTCATCTTTAAAAAAATAAAAGATAACGAAAACCACTAACAAAGTCCGTCGGGAGATTTACAGCTGACTGGCTTTTGCGTTTTCTGGTTGTTTTGTCTGAAATTGTCATATCAAAAAATTTAATTCAAAATGTCTTACTTGGCTGATTTCCTTGACCTTCCTCTTCGGAGTCGCTACTACAGGGTTCATTTCTGTCTTCACCAGAGAAGAAAAACGATTTCGAAGGCTCCTCAAAAGATGTCGCATAATAATCCAACAAATGATTCAAAGCTTACAGCTTCTTTTGAACATTCTGCTTTTTGTTCCGTATCTGCTTCTTTTTCTTCTTTATCTTCTTCTTCTTTTACAGCAGGTTTCGAGAAAAAATCTTCTTCGTCCCCACTGGCATCTTCATCACTGCCATATGCGGCAAGCAAGTTGAGCGACATTTTCTGAAAGTAGAATTTAAAAAAATGAAAGAGGGAAAACGCATTGAACTTGCGAAAACTGATATTTTAATAAGCGTTCCTAAAGTTCTATAATAAAACCACAGCATCATAAAAAATTTTCTAAAGAAAACACGACAAACAACCCGAAAAAGGGAGGAAAAAACTAAAGTATGAATTTATATAAAATTTGAATTCAATCTTGCGCGTCGCGTGTTTGCAAACTTTGGTTGCAGAAAACGTGTCTACAGTAATATGAAAATTCTCCCGAAAATTTCAGATGAATATTCGAATATTCAGGATTCATGCAATGTAAAAAAATTATTTTTAGCTTATTTCAAAAATTGATACTTTACTCGTTAAAAAGTTTCACGAAATACACGGCGTCGGTATTTCGAAAGGACTTAGAAAAAAACTCGGTACTACAGCGGGATGACGACTTTCGACATTTTAAAACAGAATTTTGAACTCTCGTTCTCGCTAGAAAAGCTCATTTCAAAAATTCTTATTTTGCATTTTTTAAATGTCTAGAGATTTTTCTGATTTCAAAATTACCGAGTACGTATCATTACTGCCATTTTGATCGATATAGTTAGTCCAAAGACATAATTTCCTATAGGAATGTTCATCTTTTCGAACCGGCTTTGTGTTGTTTGGCGTATTTTGTTTTTTTTTTCAGAAATAGTACATAATCTAGTATTTTTAAGAGAAGTTGGCCTCTAGTTGTAGTACCCAATTTTTCAAACGGCGTTCTTGAATGCCAATTGGGCGTGTTCCTAAAAGGTCAATTTAGAGAACGCCGAAATTTTTTAACCCTCTTTTAGTCTAATTAGACCTTGCCGTGTTCGAAATAATTTCTGCGATATTCAAAATTATCTAATTTTCCAATTTGTTCGCAACTTTTTCACTTTCGGAAGCGCCGGTAATTATCACCCATTATATGTGAACACTTCGCAATAGGGCGCACTTGGTCTTACGCATATTTCGAGGAAATCCGAATCATTTCTATCTCACCTCTCTTTTTCTGAGTTTTTCATTTGTTTTTATGATTTATAATCATATTACAGGGTGGGGAATACTTACTGCGACGCAAGGAAAGGAGATACCGTTCGCGTAAAAAATTCCCAAAGTCGAAAAAATTCTCAATGAAGTGCGAGATAGCGCTGAGAAAAAACGCGAGACCCGCTCGAGAACATCGTTTTAATTTGATACTTTGATGGACTTTCGCTGATGTGCTCAGTTCTGACCATACCTCCTCAATAGGCTTCTGTTTCTTGCCGCGATCATCGAATTTCGACAAGGTCGGCTGAGCAAATTGCGAGTAATAAGCCGTCAATGTTAACGTTCAATTTTAACGTTCAATAGAATGTTCGCTCGATTTTTTTCAAACAGTTTACCTATTTTAAACATATAAAAACGGGGTCTTGCTTTTTTTGACTGCTATCCAGTTTACTCCAAATTTTTGTGTGAAAGTTCAGTGTAAGCCCTGTAAAAAGTACACACCAGTTTTTTTCGAGCCATTTTGAGGCTCTCTGCTCGAAACTTGTGGCAAAAATTGATCTCGATCATCTAGGTGCCGCAAAAAAATTCGTTTGCTACGACATCTTCGAGCTGAAGCACGTGCCACAAAAATTTTTTTATTTCAAAGTTCATGAAGTGGATTTACCCTCCTGTAATTTAATTATAAATCATAAAAAAACAAATGAAAAAAACTCAGAAAAAAACCGAGGTGATATAGAAATAATTTGGATTTCCTCGAAATATGCGTGAAACCAAGTGCGCCCTATTGCGAAGTGTTCACATATAATGGGTGATAATTACCGGCGCTTCACTTTCGGACGGCATTTTGAATTTTGCAGAGTCTACATCTTGTTCTATATCTTTTATGATGAATATTTTTTCTTAGGTTAAGAATTTTATCAGTTGGCTCTTATCTTGTTAGTTGACCTTGTCTGATCGTTGATTGCTTCTTCAAGCCAAAGTTGTTCCGCCAAAGAGCCTTTTCTCCGTTATACCGCCCACCAACTTCGTTTTTTTTTTCTCGCCAGTGGACAGAATCGTTTCCCAGTCACTATCTTTTCCCATCGCTGACTTTTCATGCTTTTTCTACTTCTCTCAACCTTCTTCGCCCTGTTCTTGTTTCACCACTTGTACTGGAAACGAAGGAACTTGCCGCCAGGTAAGTAATTTTCTTTTCTCCCTTTTCGAGATATTCATATTGGACTTTTAAATCCGGAAAAAACAGTCGTTTTGAAGAAAGCTACTCTTGTTTTTGAAATTACGTGATGACTAAATTAAAAAAAAGAAAAAAAGAAACACTAATCAACTGATTTTTTTATGAAAATATTTTTTTCAACCTAGTAAAGTATTTTCTTTATTTCAAAAATTTCAGTTTTTTTAGTCTTTGAAATCTTTAATATCAATTTCCCTGCAGCCTTTATTTTTTTGCCAAGAAAGTTTTCTATGTCGTTCCGCTTCCCTAATTTTTTGATTGGAAACGAAAACTGGAAGGAGCATTAGTGTTTGTTTTTCTACTTTTTTTCTCTTCTTTCACAAAATATATTTCTTTGCGTCGGTAACTGTTCAAATAGAGTTTTCTGTTGGGGGTCGCCCTCAAAAAAACTTCCAAACGTTCTTTTGGGAAAATTTTTCAGAAAAGTGAGAAAAAAATTTCAAAAATACAAAGGAAAAAGTGAGCAAATAAAGACAGACTACAAGGGGAGAAAATTTTTTTTGAAATTTCAAGTTCTCACTTTTTCGGTCTGGAGTCTAGAGTGCAATTTTTCAACAGTTGAGCTTTTTCAACTAATCAATTAAATATTTTTCTGAGCTGGAGTTTAAAAAAATTATTAAAAAAATTCAGGTCCAACTCCAATCCCTTTCATTGGCAACCTCATTGAGGTCGCCAGAAATGAACCCTGGCTACCAGGCTTTCACCAATTGGCGCAAGCAATATGGACCAATTTTCACCTATTGGATGGGTCTGAAAAGTATTTTAAAAAAGTTTTATAATGCTTTTATTTTAAGGTCCATTTCC
Organism: Caenorhabditis auriculariae; assembly: GCA_904845305.1. NCBI lineage: Eukaryota > Metazoa > Nematoda > Chromadorea > Rhabditida > Rhabditidae > Caenorhabditis > Caenorhabditis auriculariae. Next base: position 2,798 of record CAJGYM010000230.1, on the reverse strand, counting down.
ATTTATCGTAATTTCCGAGTACGAACGTCTGAAGGAGACTTTTATCAAAGATCCGGACACTTATACCGGCAAATTCGTTGTGGAAGAAACGACGGACCTTTTTCGAGGTTGGAAAATTTTTGGAAATGTTAGAGAACTTCTAGTTGAGTCACAGCAGATTTTCAGCTTTTCACAACGATTTCAGACCTTTTCAAGTTTCTTAGAAAGCTTTTGTGAAGTAACTTTGATATAAATTTTTTTGAAGTGGATTTCGGAGTTGCAAATTTGAACCTTTTTACAACATTTGAAGTTTACATTCAAAGTACGGCATTTTTCGTTTTTGAGTTTTTTTAAAATTTTCAAAGAATCTCCCATCATTCGAATGTATAAAAAAAGAAGTGCCATTCAAATCAATTTTTAACAACACAAGTTTTTTTTTCAATAACTGTGTTTCACTACACTTGTTTACGTTCCGAATCCATTCTCTTCGTATAATTATCAACTGATAAGAAAGAAGATTGACACTAAAAAGCGGTTATCATTAGCCATATCAGTGATTTTATTTTGCTTGCTGATGATAATAATTTTTGGCCAGTTGTAAAAGTACAAATCGAACTTGAGAATTGGAGAAACATGTTCTAGAACGAAGAATTCTTCGTAGAGTTTCATGAAGAAATTCAAAAAATTTAATGCTTTTTGATCAAAAATGAACGAACCAGGAGGAGTATATGGCGTTATCGACACGACTGGCGATACTTGGAGGGAACATCGAAGGTTCATTATGCATCAGTTGAGAGATTTCGGCGTCGGAAGAGATTTGATGCAGTCAAAAGTGAAAGAATCCTAAAAATGATACTCTAAGTTGAAAATTTTAAGATTTTATTGGAAATGTCGTTCCTCGCAAAAGACATTGACAATCGTCACGGCGACGAGGTCAAAGTTCAGGTATCCGAAAAAAATATGGAAAATCGTTAGATTTTTTTCTGAAATTTCGGGTCCAAACAATCTAGATATCAGTTTATAAGGAGAATGAAAAAGACTCGAGTCGTTTTTTTTGGCAGTTTTACTTCATAGTTTTTGATAGAACTAAACATTAGAGATCTTATAAGCTGTTTTTGAACGACCTTAAAATTTTTTTAACTCGAAAAAATATAGTTTAAAAAAATCAGCAAGGAATGAACATTTTTTTGACAGGAAATGTTCGACATTGCCGTTGGCAGTGTGATCAACCAGTTTCTCTTCGGTTATCGATTCGATGAGGTACAGGAAAACTTGGGGATTCATTCAACATTTTTTTTTGAAGGAAAGATTACCAGAATTTCGGCAATTGAAAGCGTTGGTAGCGCTTCAAATGAAGAAGGCTAGTGAGCCAAAAGCCGCTTTCGCATTGAGCTTTTCCTGGACCAAGTATATTTCGATTGGAAAGGAGTTCAGAGATTTGTTAGTTTAAACACTCTGAAGAGGATGATCGACATTTTTACAGGCTCATCAATAATCGAGACCAGTTTTGGGCATTTTTCCAACGGCAGGTCGATGAACACAAGAAAGAGATTGATTTTGAGCAAGACGAGAGCAAAGATTACGTTGAAGCTTATTTGAAAGAGCAGAGAAAGAGAAAGGCTCCGGTTGGCGAGAAGGAGATTTTCAGGTTAGGAAAACTGTAAAAGTTAAAAATTTCTCATTGAACGTCTAGTTAAGCTACTCAGTACTTCTCCGAGGTTATTTTTAAGTTTTAGAATCCATCTTCTGGGCCTTTAAATTCAATTTCCAAAAGATTCCTGTCGTTTTTTTACCTAGATTTTTGTTATTAAAATGCTCAAAAAACTGAGTTTTCATTGAAAAAACCACGTTGATCTATCAAATTGCAGTCATTTTTCAGTAATGAAAACTTGATGAACATTCTTTTGGATCTTTGGTTTGCCGGACTTGAAACGACTTCCAACACTTTGACCTGGGCCATTGCTTTTTCTTTTAAATAATCCCGAAGTTCAGGTAAAAATTGAATCATTTTATCATGTTTTAAAATCGATTAATTTCTTTATTTTTCAGGAAGAAATCCATGAAGAACTGGCGCGTGTGATTGGAAGCGACAGGGAAATTATCATGTCCGACAAAAATGATCTCGTTTATATGAACGCTTTTATCAATGTTAGTTGAATAATAAGAAAAAAAAACTAAAATCGGAAAAATAATTTAAGGAGACTCAAAGAAGCGCCAATTTGCTTCCAGTCAACCTTCCTCATGTCCTAACGAGAAATGTCGTTTTGAACGGCTACGAAATTCCCAAAGGAACTGGAGTTTTGGCACAACTTAGTACTGTTATGTTCGACGAAAAGGTCAGTAAAGAAAATATGTTTTAGTTTGAAGTATCAAATATGAGTAGAGTAAGGATAGAGAAAAGTATGGAAACATACTTCATGGTGCAAAGATTTTCACAAAAAGACGTGTAGGATAAAAATTTGATGTTTCCGGTTTTTCTCTAGCGTTTCTTGTAGAACCTAGAGAACATAGAGAAAATAGAAATATTCAGACATATAGGAATTTCGAAATTCAAATTATTGAAGTGAGGATTGAAACACATGGAAATTTTGGAGTACCCAGAGCAACAGAGAAATTAGAGTTCATCCTCGAGTTTTCTCAAAAATACAGCTTTTTGCAACCTTTTTCCTGTTCCAGGTGTTCCCAGAACCGCATAAGTTCAATCCGAAGCGGTTCATTGAAGATAACGGACAATTGAAAAAGGTATTTTCATTGAAAAAAAAAAGCTTAAAACTTCATTTTTGAGGTCGACGAGTTGATCCCATTCTCAATTGGAAAAC
>CAJGYM010000229.1:0-58093 GCA_904845305.1 Caenorhabditis auriculariae | reverse complement strand
CTCCATGGATAATTCGCGCAACCCTTGCGCCTCTACGCGTAAGCTTGCAGGCGCCGCCATTTCTAGACGAGACGTGGCTTGCCTCACCCGTAACCTTTGTGCGGTGGCGCGCACATACCTACTTTGCCTCAGTCATTTCCTTTTATACTCATCATTTTCTTTTTCATATTTCTTTAAGTATTCCCTTGCAGTTTCAATATAAACTCCTTCTATTTCTTAATTTTCGAGATATGGTTCTTCCAGTCACTTTCTTTTGAAATCATTCTGCATGAGTGGCATTATCATTGCTTTCACAATTATTAGTTTTCTAATTGTTGGTGGAGAGAAAATTGACGAACAAATTCAAAATTCAACTATTTTAATCACTTTGATTCTTCAGAACATACACTGCGCGTAATAAGCATAGGAATCCAAATAAGTTGCGCAATTCCATACTTTAGAAATGAGTTAAGAATATTCTACCAGCGTAAGACTTTTTGAGTGCTGGACGGAAAAGAACTTACCGTACGCGAAAAATCTCGGACGAGACTCGAGATCTATATGGCAACGCGACCCAATAAAAACCGACAAGACTTAGCGCGTCAAAAGTTTGGCGTATACAATTTCTCTCGAATTATAACGCAGTAAAGGATTATCAAGTAAGAACTCAAAGAAACTTTGAAGAAGGCATAAATCTCATAAAGGGCCTAAAAACTACTGAAAAGCTGCACCCAATTACTTTTTATTCAATTTGACTGTGCTCTACTAAACATTTGGAGTACACGAGAAGAACTGCCGGGCTCGCTGGGCGGTACATTGACAGATTCGTAAAACATGTCACGCGTCTTCGCGTCTCGCATTTTTAGAAGCGGCCTCTGCATTTATCTTGGCGCAACATCGCGATTTGAAAATATTTCAAATATTTACTAGTTCGTTAAAAAGCGAGATAAATGACGAGATCCGCGCGGAGACGATATTTAAATATTTGCGTGATTGTCGATGTACCGCTCCGAACTAGGTTTTTATATCACGCAGAATAGCCAGTTATCTTTTGTGTATCTTGAACGTAATATTTAATAGGGAATTTTCTTTAATTCAGATAGAATCGCTTTAACAGCGTCAAGATTTTGCATGGAGATGAAGGTAAATGCAGCGCGCATGACCAGAAGGACCGAAGTTATTCGTTCAAATCCAGGAAAATGAAGCCGTCGTGACACAAATCTCAAAATAGATCGTGTTAACTGCAAAATCATCATATCTGCTTTCCTTCTGAAAAATGAATTTAGGCTTTTTAAATCTTTACATGCGGTAGCTACACTTCACAGCGGTGTATGCTTCGCGGAGATAATAAAAAGCAAATAAACTATAAAACTTTTTAATTCGACCAAAGAAGTAGTCGTCGACGATGTAGATTTCATCAAATAGTTGGAGTCCTCTTCCTGTGGACTTTGGACACATTCATAAAGTGTTCAAAAGAAACTAGAAAAAAAGGGCCTGAACTTATCAAAATAGGAGATTTTTCATCGAAATAAAGAGCTCACTTTTTTTATGGCTCGAAAAATCTTTATGGGAAAAGTAGAAGAACCCCGAAAATGAAATTATTCGCAATGGCGTACACTCATTTAAACTAAAAACGATTTTCGGCCTCAAGAGATTCGTCTACGATACTAAAGACAGAAGAACCATGTATTCAAAAAAATTAAAAATTTAATTAGATAATAGAAGGAGTTATATTGAAATCAAATGGGAATACTTAAAAAGAAATATGAATAAGAAAAATGATGAAGAAATATAAAGAAAATGACTGAGGAAAAGTAAGCATGTGCGCGCCACTGCACAAAATTACGGTGAGGCAAGCCACGCCCCTGGTCTAGAAATAGCGGCGCCTCAAGCTTGCGGCTAACATGTGCACATACTCGCGCAATTCACGGCGCAAGCCTGCGAAATCCTCGCCGCAAAGTCGCGCCAGACGGGGGAGTAATTGAATTTCTTGTTTTCTTGAACTGCTCGGTTTTAAAAAAATTTCCCTTTTGAAGCAAAAAAAAAAAATCTTTGCAGCAACATTTTCTGCGTTAAATTAAATTTTTTATCTGAATAAATCAATCTCTTCATTTTCGCAACATCAGAATGGTATGGCGATGTTGCAGGGGAGAAAAAATACCATTAGGTGGATGAGCTAAACCAAACCTGTAAAGAAAACTTTTTTTTAAAATTTTATTGAGTGCGGAAAGATACATAGAATCAAAATAAGTCATTTTCGGCACATAATTCCACGTTGTTCACTGAAAAAAATAGTGTTCAAAAAATAAGCAAAACTTTCACCCGAATGTTTTTTTGTCAACTAGAAAAGAGATTGTGAAAGGATAAATTTTTTTCACGTCTATAGTTTTTGAAAAAAATTATTTTCGAATTTAATGAGTATGCGAGTTAGCGTCGTTCTGTGTATGCACCAAAGACGTCAAATATTACGGAAATTTTGGGAGGGGCTTCTTCAAAAGAACGCCGTGAACACTGTGCTGACTATGATTAGAGTAAAAACCCCTTGGATGCGCTTGGTTCCGAAAAATGTTTTCCTCCTCTTTTTCGCGATTTGAAAAGCATAAGCACAAACAACTCTTTCAAAATTGAAGGTTCCGAAACCTTTCGTGAAAATAAAAATTTTGGAAAGGTCGATAGGAAAATAAAGAAAGTTAATAAGTATAACTGAAACAAGATAATGCGAGAAAACTATTTGACAGATTTCTCAAGATACGTAAAATGGAAAGATATGGCTATAATCGAAAAAAATTAAAAATACAATCTTCTCGAAGCTTTCAAAAAAGAATCGTTGACCAAAAGTTATTCAAACTGATAGAAATGCTTTAAAAAAAGCGCATGCTCCTTGCCGTTTGAAATTTTTTTGTTATATTCAAAATATTTTTTTAATATACAAATCAGCGAAATTCAAAATAACCGTCAGAGGAAGAAAAAGATCACCAAATTTTAGAGGGTCAGAGATAATTTTGCATTTCGCAGAAATTATTTTGAACACGGCAAAAGGAAATGAGAAAATAAAAGTAATGAAAAGGCAACTTGGCATGATTTCTAGGCAATAAGAAAGCGATGGAGGATGAGGTTTTTGGCACAACTGGTGTGACCTCATCACCCCTGACCTCACCACAACCGTTTGAATCTCTGTCTCTCCTCACGTCAGCCTCAAAACACACAGACAGACATACAACAAAAATGTGCCTCTGTCGGATTAAATGGCCGTTGCGGACGGAGGGACGGGACGACAATTAGCTTTTCATTAGCGTAAATAGCCCAAAGCTTTTCGACTAATTTTCGAAATTCCACAATATAGTTTCAATCGAATTTTTCAAAATTTTTTATTTGAATGGTACCTAGTAACACGTTCCTTCTTTTATAATTGTTTCTGTTGTATTTATAATAATTCTATAATTGTAAAAAAAAACATGAATTTGAAGCTGCAAAAAGAGAAAAAAACTTGCATCGTTCTGACATGGTCCCTCAAAAAAATCGGTCGGTTTCTTCTACGCTGCTTCTGGATGACGACGATGACCTTGCGGTCGTCATTTCCCTGCAAAAAATCGAATTTTTATAGATCTCGGGTCCAAACAAGATGTTAGAAGGATTTAATCAAGATAAATTTAGTTAAACTTTTTTTAAATCTCAAAGTAATGGCGGACACTAGCGGTAAGCTGTGCAACCATATTTAAAACAGCAAAGTTATTGCACTACAGAAATGAAAAAGACTTCTACTACAACAAGATTCGTGCCACTCCAAACCAATCAAAGATTTAGATGAATGCAGGTAAGGCGACACTTCAATAACCGCTGTAATATTTGGGCAACGAGAAAACTTCTCAGGAAATGAGGGAAAACAAAAAAAAGGCGGACGACAATCTACAGTGGCGGCAGCAACAAAAGCGATCAAATGAATCGAAGGAGATCATTATTGGAACAAAAGCATGAAGAACTTTTTAAATAAGTTTTGTTTTTATTCTGATTACAAAATGAATACTAATAAATCAAAAATTTTTCCTCAAAGTTCAAAAACGAAAAATCAGCTTGTAAACTGGAATGGAAGTGTAAAAAATTGATTGTTTAACATCTTACTAGGAGATTCTAAACCAAACTTTCTGAGTTTGCTCTTTTCCCTGAAAAAAAGTGGTGTTCCCAGAATAATAAGAAGAGTAAACATCGAGAAGTTTTCTGAAAATAATGCCTGTTGGAACGGTTCAAAACTACTGAAAAGAGGCGTGATCGAGCAAATGGTTCATCTAAATCCGATTTGTCTGTTTACCTTGTGGTGAGCGGTTCAATAAAAGAGAATGTTCAATATGATTGGACTCGCCGTTCAGTGGGTTCCATCCGATTTCTACCAGCAAAAAGAATTTCAGTTTTTCCTTTGAATAAAGTTTCAAAAATTGTCGACGCAGTTTTTTGAAAAGATCAATATCGAACGGAATGTCGGCGAGGCACAGAAAGCGATAGAGAGAGGGAGGCGGAGTGAAAAGATTTAAAAAAAAAAGAAAAAGAAAAAACTGAAATTGAAAAAAACTGGTAAGCGATTAGCGAGTTTTCAGCTGGAAACATTTTCAACTTTTGGAAGAAAAATGCAAACAAAAGGAGCTCGAACTTCAGTTGAAAAGAAACGTCTAGTTAAAGCCGTTTTGACAATATTTCACGCATGCTTAAGACAGCGCTACAGTCGATTTACGATATAGCTTGGGCGTGACACTGTCTCTGCTCTCCATCAAATAGGTAGTCTCTTTTTTTTTTAAATCTTGTCAGGACCCATTTTTCGATGGCTCAAATCAGCCAAGAATCGGCTATGAGGCAGCCGGTCAATATTGCGCCGTCTTTTCTGCAGCAAGGAAATTTTAAAATTTCCGTTTTTTCTAGATATTTTTCAAGTAAAAGTGCTACTCTTTATTAAAATATCTAAAACACCGTAATACGAGCAGCTGCCTTGATAAGCTGTGATTCCTTGAGCTAAACTTGCTGTAAATGAAGAAGTCTAAACAAGTTATCTACAAAAATATGAGATGTTAAGAAATGGGGCGAAAATGTGTTGCGACTCTCACAAGTGACCCCAAACTAAGACGACAAATTTCGCCGAGATTTTGAACAAATAATGGTCACAACTGGAAAAATTGACTGCGAACATTATGAAAGAAACTGTTGACAAAAGACCATTCAGAAAGGGCGACTATAAAATTTCATAGTACCATTGTCGCCAGGTTTCCGAGTGAAACTATACTTTTTCTGAAAGCGGCGAAACCAAAAAAGGAGACTCACTGGATAGCGAAAAATTAAATGGTTGACTTTTTTTGAAATTTAAAATTAATGGAAACTTTTTCAAAGCAAGGGAAATAAATATGGATACTCTCAAACAGAAGGGTTTCGAAAAATCAAAGACCTACGGAAGTCTTTTTTTGACGCCTGGTCTATGAAAACAATTTCTATCAATTGAGAGAAAACGAGAAAGCCAAAATTTATAATCAATTATCAATTATTTAATTTTTTTTTGTCGATAAAATTTAAAAATTTCGAAGGAAACAAAGAAAAAAAGGAAATAATCTCAGATTGATAAGGATTGTGTTTCACTACGCAATCAATGTCATTTTTAAATATAAAAAGATCAGGGTTATAACCCGAGCGAACAGAAGAAATTCTCCTGGCGACGGTTCAAGAAAAGATTTTTTTCAAAACTTTTTGTTTTATTGATAAAAAAATTTCAATCGAAGAAAGAAGCAGTCAATGTCATCATGCTCACTCGTTCAACAGAAAAGGAGAGAAAAATTTGGTAGGACACGCAAAACTTGAAAATCAGCTCATTTTTATTTGACGGTTGCTCAAAAAAAAAAGTAGACCACCTTTTCGAAACTTTATGGCCATGTTCACACATAGATCCCACGTATGTCGGTTACTCACAAAGGTTGTTTGTTGAGGACGGAATTCGAATCGCTATCACATGCTGGCGCAATTTTTGGCTTATCTGCCGCTCGTAGCTTTTCCACCATCTTTTGCTTCTTTGCGCTTTTTCTTTTTTCTTCTAAAATTACTTTCATGGAAAAAGTTTTGATTCGTACAATTAATCGAACACTTCAGCCTGTTGGATTTTTACAAGTCATTTCAAAATGAAAAAGACTTTTGTCGTGAAACCTCTTTGAATTTTACCTCTGCTCCAAGTGAATCCAAATTTCACAGTTTTTCTATTTTATTTCCCTTTTTAAGGTGATGCATTTGCATCTGCCGCATCTTAGCAGCGGCTGGACCGACAGTCATGGAAGAACACACATCAACGACGGCGACATGGCCAACATGTACAGCGACTTTCATAAAGCCTTGGGCGAGACTTATTGGCAAACGGCTAGCAATCAAAAAAGTGAGATCAAATCAATATAATCGCTATGGTCTCGATCATTTTTATTAAAATCAATTCACCCACAAATCAATTAAGTTTGCGAGGATGCGATGCAAGCTCTACGAAAAACGCACATCTCGAAAAAAACGGCAACTTTTTTGAAAAATTTTGTCGCACTAACGCGTGACGCCTACAGTCATGCTCACTACAACGTCAACGAGCTTTTCTATGAGCAAAGGTTGGAGTTTTTGGATCAAATAAAGTCACACTTTTCAGCTTTCAGAACCATCGTCCGTTCAGAGTACTGGCACGAAATCGCAAAAATATATCATGTAGTGATGCTCAAAGCCGATAAGGTTGGGTATATTTTAAAAAAAACGTTTCCATAAAACACACTTTGAGGTGATGCACCACGATAATACATTATTGAAACTAGAGCTCATAATGCATTTTGTCAACCTCTACAGCATGTACAAGGATATTGCGGACGAGGTCAGCCAAAACCAATTGATTGATAAAAACTTGAAACCTATCGGTTCACCACGAGAAGTCAAGGGCTCTTCAAGAGACGTCGTCTTCTTATGTCAAAAACTAACAGGCCTTCTGGTCGGATCGTAGGTGAAAGACGGGTGACAGTCGCGCGAACCGACGAACATCTCTTAGAATATTCTATGATTCAGTCGATATAGCATCACTCTGAAGACTGAATATATTTTAAATGTTAAAAACCTCTCATTTTGAGGACTTTGTCGTTGATGCACACTCGAGAGCGTCAACGATCTATGCTGCCATTCACCAGACGCCAAACGTGACGGACCAGGAGAGAAGCAAGGTGCCAAGAGAGTTCTGAAATGATCCAATTAGAGAACGAAACATTCAGAAACGAAAAAAAAGCAAAATTTTAGGCACAAGAATATTCGGAAGCTGTGGAATTGGCATATCGTCTTCGGCATGAGCATGCGCGGTACGCCAACGACGAAACGAGACGAGTGGGAGAAGTTCCTTCAATAGACTTGTCCGAGACAATTGAAAATATGTCTTGTGGAGAACAAAAGGACCACGATAATGATGACGACCAGGAAATGAGGCGGATGCTGACGGAAAATTTGAAACTGCGACACGTCGTCCAGCAAATTCATCAGCACATCGACGACCGTTACAAGCAACTGATTGATCAAGATGAGCCGAATCACGCGAAGACACCTTTGAAAAGCCAGTTTGCGGAGCCTGACAGTCAAGATGAAGGTGATTTGGCATCGTTCAAGTTTCTAACGACCACAAGAGTATAGTATTGGGAGATCCGAGCAGTTTTAAAAAACGATTCGTTAATTAAGAAATATACGTTTTGAAAAAAGAAAATATTTTTATTTCTCAAATCAAATTCGACTAGGCTGCATGTTGACTGTAATTTATTTTCCCTACAAAAATTTCTTCAAACAACTTCTTCGCTTTTCAGAACATGATAGCGACTCAAGCGATGCGGATACGGTGATTGCTATGGCGGTTAGACCGACACTAATGGCTGGTTTGATGGCGGAATCGGTGACGCGATCACGGCCTCTCCGCGTTTCAATGTCGCCGGACGCCGTCAACACTTTCGAACCGGCGGCGGAACCCAATGAGCCAAACGCCTTTCTAGATCTACACCAAGTCGAACTTAAACCTTTACAAGAACTAGACTCTAGAATGACGAGCGTCCCCGAGTTTCCGGCTCATCACCCTCAGTTAAACCAGCCACTCATCGATTTGGATAGTGAGCCAGCTTTTGTCGAGCCGTCCCCAGTTTTTGTGGAAATTGATGGCCTGTTGAGTCTGAATGGTTCACAGCCACCGGAGAGTCTGTTCGAAGAGCCGCCAATCCTACAAGTATTGCAAAAGGAAACTGAGATGGAAGAAATCGCCCTCCAAGTCGACTGGTGGAGCCAAGTGCGGACAAGACCTTCCGCAGAAAACCTTTTGGAGCAAGAGGAACCTTTTTTGAACGTGCCATCGGAAAAATCTTCCGATATCGTGTTGGAACGGGCTCAAGAGATGCAAGAAATGAAAATTAATCTCTCGAATATAGAAAACACCCATGAAGCGCTAGACGCACAGCAAGAAATGAAAGACTGGAACAAAACGCTGGACGATGTTACTCGAAAATCAGAAAGAGCACGTAAACTTTCGAATAAACTTTGGCAGAGTATATCCAACAATTATCAGAATGCAGCCACCAGCACTAGTTCAACTATCCAAACGAGAAAAAGCCGGGACTTCATATCTGAAACAACAGAGGTGTCTTGTAGCCGAGCTTGTTCGACCAGTGGACTTGCAAATGAACAAGTACCCCCGCTGCAGAAAGAGACAAAAACAAAAGAGAAGGTTGCCGAAGAATTCCAAGACGGAAGTATCAGCGCTGAATGCACTACGAGTACCACTGAAACTAGAGAAAACCATCAAGAAAAAGTTACACGAGTCAGTGATCACTCGACCAGCAGAAGTGGAAAAGTGAGGGAACGACGAGAAATAAACATCGACGAAGAGATTGCCAGACGGATGTCGTTGCAATTTCCACCGAGTCCAGAATCATCAAAATCGAGTTTAAACGTGTACTGCACGCTTCCTCGACGTTCCGTTCAACAAGCACCTCAAGCAGAAGACCGTCTGACGAATAGTACTGTTCTTGAACCTTTCGACCCGAAGTCAGAGTTTGAGCGCCGCTTCCCCAGAGCCAAAAAGAGCATCAAATCAATTTTCAACTTCAAGTAAGTTTTTTACTCTAAAAAATAAGAAAGTATTTATCTTGTTCAACTCTGCTTTTCAAATTTTGCCCATTTTAAAATGATCAACTCCCAGACTACCGGTCATTTCAAAGACGAGTGAAAGGCGTCCAAGGCGAATCGCAGCCCACGAAATGCAGATTGATGAAAGCTTGTCGGTGAGTTCAAATTACATCTTTCAAAAAAATATTTTTTTATTTGTTTGAAATCTCTCTTCCCAACATTTTGCACACCCGAATGCAAACGGTTTTTCATTCGAAACCAGTTCAGAAGTCAGTTACTGTGTTCGAGGAGATGGACCTGGAGACTTCGAAAGAAAGAGGAAGCCAAATCCCAGCGTCACAAGTATCGACTTTATCCATCGTGGCGCCGCGTAAACCACCTCGATCAATGATTGAGGACAGGATAACGAATATCGAGGTTCGATGTGAAAAAAAAAGGTTTTGAACAACAACGAAGACAACGTTTTAGGAAAAATACACGGTGGTTGAAGCAAGCATCATCACCGAAAATTGAGAGCACAATATTGAAGAGAATAAAATGTACGAGCACATAGAGTCAAGCCGATAGCCACATGTGTTCCAAATATGAAGTGAACAAGGGCCAAGACTAATCGTAGTCATCGGGAATGTTGGCAAAGGTACCAATGGTAGGGAAATGGACGGCGCTGAAACCGTCAGTTCCACCGACGCCAGCCGCCGGCACTGCCCAGTGAGCGCCCCAAGAAAGCTAAAAAGTAGTCTCGCCAACGTACTGTCTCTATTTCTTATTGCTTTTTTTTTTGAAACAGACACAAAATACAATTCCAAACCTGTCCATTGAGCCAATCAGCCGTCACAGATCGCGGCGCGTAGTAATACTTGTTTGCATGGTCTCTGTTGTGAGGATTGTCGGGGTTCGGCTCCCAAAGTCCTATCAATTTAATTAATTCCCAAGAAAAAAAGTTTTTCCTCTCACCTGGCTTAGAGAAAGGCGAACGGCTGCGTGGTCGATGTAAAACGCCGCGAGTGTCCGTGAATCCGTTGTATTGGCTGAGAGCGTTACTGAAAACACTATCCGAAGGGACAACAGGCACCGAATCTCTGCAAAAATAACTTTTACTTTTCGACATGCTTTGAATTCAAAGTTTTTTTTAAATGTTTTACAAAAAAACCTTCAGAGGTAAAAAAAAATCAAACCAACTTTGCTTTTTCGTCGTGTGGCAACGGAGGAGGCTCAACTAGTTCCAATTTTCGACTGAAAGTAACTCGCAATCATCCCACTTTGTATGATTTCTTTCGAATAACCTTTTTGTTTCTGATATGGTTGTTCCTTGATCCTCTGAATGAAAAGATGCGGGTTGCTTAGGTTCAGACCAAGCCGCAAACCACGGTACAGCTAGATAGGAAACAATTTGAAAAATGAAAAATACGGGGGACACCGCAGCGTTTGAAGCCGCAAAGGTCACAGACTATAGAATACTAGAGTCCCGCTCACCGCTATTTTCATTGAACGAAAAATTTTCATCTTCATCGGGCCAATCGACAAGCGGATCGTCCTTCAGTCTTGACGAAAACCTTGAAAAAACCGTTTCAAAATGAAAAAAAAAAACAAACCTCGACGGGTTGACGGGTAAAGACTCGCCAGTAGGAGAAAGCACATTAAACTGTTGGTTATTTTTAGGCCCCTCTAGAAATGAAAAATATTGAACAGAAACCGAAAGTTAGTCCTACCAACAACTTTGCCTTTTTCAGCTTTCGAATATATGAACTGTGAAGCATAATGATAACGCTCGTATTTGGGACAACCGTTGTACCATAATCTGAATTTCTAAACTTTTGGACTAAATTTTTCATTCCGTCAAGCTCAAAATGCCTCAAAAATGAGGAAAAGATGATCAGCTGATAAAAGGAATTATTGAGAGATAGCTACTCATACACATACATGGGATAGTCTCGGTGGAGCCTGAAAAGGGGGAAGGGGGAGCTTGGCGAAAAGAGAGAGAAGGGGGGGTTGGCAGAAACCGTAATGTTCAAGATGCGCGTTGTACGGTGCTAGTCCGATATTATTAATAAAAATTTCATTTTGTAAATTGCAAATAAAAGAGTCTTCCTCACCGACAAGTGTTGAGAAAAAGAGGAAGCGGCGGTGGATTGCAGAACTTTTGAACGGACGGATAGGCGTAGTCGCACTTGCAGTCCTGAAAATTGTCCAAACAGTTGCAAAATTCCGGAAGAAAAACCTCGGTACAATGTGGAAACAGTCTTCGATCACAGTCCGCTGTACAAGGTCGCCTAAAAAATGGAAACTTTGAACACGTGTATCAACTCTGACTTTTTCCGATGATGCTTCTTTTTCTTCCTTCTGATATTTCCGTCGGAGCCCTAAAACTTAAAATTTAGAATGAAAAAAGTGGAAACTCTCTTCCAGTAATCTCTGTGTCGGGGAAATTCTCGGCTGTTGTAGCGGGTTTGAAGGGATCGTCTGGCTCTCTAATGCTTTGAACGGTGTCACCATTTCAATTGGTCTCAACTCACTCGGTTTCACATGCGAGCCTGTACGACGGACAAAACTTCGAAGTTATTTCTTCATTCAGCACGGAGCCTCTTAAAATCCTTTGGATAAAAATTATTATCATTAATTTACAAAAACTTTTTTTGCTAAACAATTCCTGGGAAGTTTTCAAAAAACAAACTTGCAGTAGAAGTTGTAATTAACGGAAAATTTGTCGCAATATTCTTTTTTGCTTCCTTTGTAGAGAGCCTTTCTGCCATTTCCAGAGTCCTAAGCCAAAAATGTTAGTTTTGAGTTTGAATACTACACCCATTCACGGCTAGCTTGGCACGACGTGGCACTGTCTGCGCTCTGCTTTAAAACTGGCCATATAATTTTTTTTTTTTTACCGTTTCCGGACCCAATTTTCAATAGCTCAAGCCAGCCGCAAATCGGATATAGGTCATTTACGGCTAGCTTGGGACGCTAGGAGGGCGTGGTCTGTCTGCGCTCTCCACAAACACTGTTTCTTATCACTTTTTCAGTGCCCTTTTTTCGATGTCTCAAGTCAGCCGTGATTAAGCTATATACAGTTTACCACGCTCGAAGATTCTGACCCACCACCGAGAAACGTACTGGAGCCTTTCAATCTAGAAATAACAAAGTGAAAGAATCAAATTGGAAAATTTTCCTTGTAAAGATTGAGAAAATCATATTTTTATATCAGTCTATTATCAGAAGGGTGAGAGTTGTGTCTTTGATAAACTCGAAAGTCAATGGGTTTTCATATCCTTTATAGACTTGCAAAAAGCGCTAAAAGTTTTTTTTTTTCATGTCGAGCTCAAAGTAATCCCGCGAAATTAAAAATAATCTCTCATTTTTTTTTTTACCATGTCAGGACCCTTTTTTCGATGGCTATCGTGGAATCAGTTACATCTTGTTCCCTGCCTGAAAACTATTTTGAATTACGCGGGATCACTTGGAACACGGCATACTGTTTATAGAGCCTCCTCTTCTTTTTAAATCCTCCAAAAACTATTAATAGCGGCGGTGAACCGAGTGTTTACAAATACTAAAAGAAAAGTGTGGACCGAATGTGAAACATTGAACTCAACTTTTCTTATATTACGTCTCCTGGCAAAACTCACACCACTCTTCCATATTTAGCCATTTATTGATGTTACTAACCACTATTATTGACTTGATAAACTTTGCAATAACTAAAAATAGCCAACGCACCCGTGACAAAAATCTAATTTGACAGAAATGACAATAAACATTGATGAAACGAAGAAAAACAGGCTTCGAGCAAAACGATTCCTCTGTAAATCACGTGAGACGACGACGACCAGAAAAAACAAAAAAATGAAAATGCATTCGAAAAATCTCCCGCTGGGAAAAACTTTCACAAGTCTTTTTCTTCCATGTACATTCCGTTCTCGAACAAAAATTTATAAACATGCGACAAACCATGAAAACAAAAGAGAAATATTGCACAATCGTTTCAAAAAAATCCGAGATCTTTTTGCTTAAAGTACATGCAGATGACAGATAAACAGTTATTTTTACAGGTTCATGTCATTTTCAATTGAAAGAGATGTGCAAACCAAAACATGCAAATAGAACAAAAACTTGATTTGGATGAAAATTCCCATTTATGATTCATTTGAACGCTCGATTGCACTCCATCTTCTTTCAATAAACATATTCAATTTTTAAAGCTTCTTATGAGAATAACATGAAGGTAATTGCCAAAAAATTGCGATTCAGTCAGGAGATCTGCGTTTGAAATGAGATTCACCGGAGAGACTAGACTAAAACGAAGAAAAGGAGCATAAAAAGCCTACGTTTGACTCTGTTGTGGGCAGTTACGATGATAGGAGGCACAAAACTTTGTATTTTCATTGGAGGCATCGCCGACGCAAAAATAATGGAAGTTCTCAATGTACCGCTGGCAATACGTCGAAATCTGTAAATCATTTGATTCAAAAATGCATCTTTTGAATCAATGACTGAAGCTGTTTAAGGAAAAAGTAAGTTAAGAAAAAAATAGTAGATAAACATAAATAGAATGATTTATGTATGCGGTTTTTGGTGCTACGACAAAAGGCAGTTAGGTCTCCATTACCAAAAAGTTTCTAGATTTACTATTCAAATGCTGATATTTGCTCTAATTTCATGCTAAGTCCTTTTTTAACTTGAACTTTGAAAAGTACATTTCCGTCGGTAGATTATATACGTACCTCCTCATCAACCTTTCCCTGGCCTTCGGGGGACGGTTCGGGCAACTCGGCCGACGTGCTGCGATTGTTCACCGACTTTTCGGGCTCAATATCTTCGGGAAACTCTTCCAACGAGTTACTATAACCACGAAATTTACTAAGGAGATCAGTTTCAGCAAACTAACATCTCCTTGGAGAGATTTACGTTTTTGCTAAGCTTTTCCGGCGCCTGCAGACAGCTCTTCTTGTAAGATTTGCAAAAATCTTCGGACGAGAAGGAACGGCTACAGTGTTTGTCGTACTCTGACCGATAAAGTGCACAGTACGAAGGTTCTGAATATGAAAATGTTTAATTGCGACGTTATTGGAAAATAAACCAGCGGTCGTTTTGTCCGAAGATGGAGCGGGAGTAGAAAAAAATGGTTTTGGCGTGGGGAAAGGTAATCTAAAATCGAATATATTAAACTTGCGGAAAACAAAAAAAAATCTCACTTCGCCTCTTCCAAATTTCTTTTACAGCTTTTTTCGAAGTTGATGCAAAACTGCTGAAGAACTCCGTCGAGCTCGACCCCCCGGCTTTCAGTGCAATAACTTGCAAAGTTTTTCTAAAAATTATTGATCAAAAAGGAAATCCTGAGTTAAAAACCTTGTACTTGTCACAGTAATCACGCTCATCTGGGTGATTGCGACGGGCTGCTTCAAGTTCCTCAATTTCCTGCTCATCAACGTCCTGAAAATTTTCAAGTTCAGCTTTTCACCACCGCGCGAAATTAACTCACGTCTTTGGCCGCGTACAGCCAATCTGCGAAGCCCTTGGACAGGCCGGCCACAGTCGGCCTCGTTGTCGTTACAGTTCGAGGCTGAAACCTACGAATACCTGAATAACTATCAATTATCCACTAAACAGGACGCCGTTGGCAAACTCACGGTGATAATGAGAACATAATTCGAGAGAAGGGTTCGCATCGCAAGCCCGCTTGATAAGAAACTCTCTGTCAGCCGATACATTGAAAACAGCTGAAAAGGTTAAATCAAAAATATATTTAAAGCCATATCGTAATTAGAAAAACTGTCGGACGGAAGTAAAACTTGCCTAGTGATGAAAAAATTGAGAAAAGTTGAACGAAATAAGAACACTTCTGCATTCTGAAGCCCCTGATCCCATAAACTGTTGAGAACAAAAAAGCCGTAGTGAAACTATGCCTTGCTTAGTGAGAACGGCCGAGGAGGATTCTTCCTAGACAAGATACCGATGCGTTGTTGCGCTCTTCTTATAAATGGCTCTGTTTATTACATCACACGAAAAACGGCGCACAACAAAAATAGAAAGAAAGCGATCTCTTGGCCTCGCTCTCAGTGGGCTAGAAAAATTACGCCTTCAGAGGACGTAGTTTGCCGCACGTCATTTTCCTTATCACAAAGAACTGTGACGTTTTTTGTAGTTGGTGATCGGTCTCTGAAAGGGCTTCCCCACACGAACTTCGCTTCCCTTGTGAGAAATCTAAACATCTGTTCTCTGGTATAACTATTTGACAAGGAAATTTGACTAACTAACAAAAAAAACTTCTCCACAATCATAAACACATAATATTGAGAAAAATAAGAATCCCAAAGTATAGAGAGGTTTTTTTAGAACTAAAAAGTCGCGAAAATTTTCTATTTCTGACACTTCCATTTTACTCTTCAAAAAGCGTTGGATTATAGGGGTGTAAAACTCTCATAACGTCAACGGAGTCATTTTCCGACTCTTTCATACTATTCCTCCATCCAGTCATATACTCTGTCCAGATTTAAAATTTGAAGTGAAGTAACCCCTTTCAAAAATGCTTGTTTATGCTGCGGATCTTCGCACGCTTTTCACACTTTTTAGTCATGCAGAAGCCCAAATCGTTTAAAAAAACGAGTGAAACAAGGGAGCACCCGCCGATTATCCGTCCTGCTAAACTGAATTTTTTTTTTCAATAGCTCACCTGCCGCAGCATTAGACGGCTGATAGCGACATATAAAGCTTGAGCAATGATATGCAACTAGAGTTCTGAACAGACCATATCAGACTTAAACGAAAAAAACTAACTTTTGAAATACGGTGCCACTAGGAATGCATCCTCAAGCATTTTTAAGACAGCTCTTAGGCGGCCGCTCATCAAAGGTCAATCGGGATATACAAATAGCTACCCGGTAGCTACTTCAAGATCAACTGCCGTTTGTTGATTGGTGGTCATTTATCAGCTACCGAGTATTCTTTCTATGGTTCCCTTCTTCTTTGGCTCTTTTTACCTGGCTTCTGCCTGCGCAGGCTTCTTCTCTTAGAAATGAGGCCCAAAGCTCGAACGAGGTCGGGCCGCCTAGACTGACGCGCAAGCCTGGCATGCTTATTTTTTTTTTTTCAACCTCCGCTAGTCTTGACAAAGTTCTCTCAGGTTCCTTTGAGGATCCTCAAAGGATTCTGAGAGGACGCTAAAAAGGTTCCTTTAAAAGCTCCAAAAATGATGTATTAAAAGCTTTTGAACTCCTTTTTCATAGCCTCAGCGGATCATTTTTGAATCCGCTCGAATCTTTTTAGTTGCTTCTCAGCATTCTTTTTGTTGAAGGATGTGAAAAAAAGGCGAGAATGGAATAAAATGAGATTAAAAATAATCTGCTGTGGACCCTTTCAAGGTTATTTTTGAGAAAAGCTTTTGAGGAAACTTTCTGCCCGAGTACCTGTATCGACCTCCCGATTGACCAGTGAGCGCCTGGCTGATGGAGAGCACCGACAGGTTACTCCTTTTTGCGTCCCGAGCTAGCCGTGAATCGGCTATTGAACGACTTCGCAAAATAGGCAAATTAAAATTCCGGCGGCCGTTAGAAAATTGGTAATTTGAAGTTTCGCGCTTGAAAGTCACCGAAAAAATCACATATCGCGATATACGGTTGTAGGACTTAATGTCCCCGTAGTTCTAATTGCTTTTTATGAGGATCTGTTTGACGAAAAACGCGTCGATTTTTAAATCAACCAAAATTACTTTGAAATCGCCATATAAGAATCGAGCGAAATGAAGCAACTTTTGCGCGCCGATGAGCACCTTTTTTGTTTTTTGCATTTCGAAAATTTTCCTCTTCTCCAATGTGTTCAAAGTTGTTTTCGCGAAATTCAAAATTACCTCTGACTTTCTAAAATTTAGTTATCTTTTTCACTTTCTGACGGCCTTCTGGGATTTCGCTAATAACTTTGAACACGGTATAATAGAAAGCGATGCATTGGTGACAGAGACCATGACGCCTATCCACATGCCCCCGTAAAAGCAACGTTTTTCCACTCAGGCACTGACGGCGCGTGTTTGTTGCCAAAAGTGCGCGAGCGCGCCGCCTGCTGCGCGCACGCGCAGGGGTGTCTCTTTTTGTTTTTTTAGCTTTTTAACTGATTAAAAAAAGTTATGAATTTCATATTTTCCATGTTTGTTCATCTCTTAAAAATTGCTCTGCTCGAGTTTATAAGAATTTGAACGCACAAAAAAATTTGAAATGCCAAAAATTTCACTTGGCAATGTTTTTTTCATAAATGTGTTCGAAAGTGCTCGGAACAACTTTTTAAAACGTGAGCAGGGGCACTGGGTAGTAATACAAAAATGTAAAAAATATATTTCGAAACTGTATTTCAATCGAAAATACGAAAAAAGAATCAGTACCCCCTGCGCGTGCGCGCACCAGTGCCTGAGCAATTTCTCAAATTTATTTTGTTAAAAAAAGTTCTTCTTCGAGTTCTTTATTCAAAAATATTCCCGTGTCGCACTTCTCGGAGACATATTCCTTCTTTTTCCAGATGATCACGGACTCAAACGATTGGGACAAGGTTTTAAGTGAATCCAGTGAGAAAACACGCCAGCTAACAGAAGAGGACAAAAATTAAAATAGAAAAAAACAGGTATAGCGCACTCCGCACCAACTTGTCCCGTTATTTTTTTTTTCTGAAAAAGATCGTATTGGACAAAATTTCATCATTATTTTCTTCAAGGCTTTTTTTAAATCTCGCTCTTCCATTTTGTGGAGCAAAAGTGCAGAAAATAGCTGTATTTACGGTTGATTTTTCTCTACTGTACATTCAAAATGTGACCGTCTTGTACAGAACAAATTATATTCACTCACTTCCCTTTATTCTGATTAATTGAGCTTCAGGGTTTAGTGGGAGACTTCAAGCAGAAAAAATTGGAACAAGAGGCACAGCGCAACTGGGACAAGTTTTACAACAGAAATGGAAACAATTTCTTCAAAGATCGAAATTGGAGCGGAAAGGACTTGAAAGATTTATGTCCGGATATCGACTTCAACGTATGTTAAGGTCCATCAGAAAATGAGAAATAAAAATGATATTCAGAATGCAATAAATTATATAGAGGCTGGTTGCGGTGTTGGCAACATGTTGTTCCCATTACAACGAGAATTTCCCAATTGGAACATGTTTGCTTTCGACTTTTCAGAAAAAGCTCTTACTTTGCTCAAAAAACGCGCCTCGGAACTGGGCGTGAGTTTTTTTTTCTTCTTGTTCAAATAAATGAAGTCTTCCTTGGATCATCAAACTGATAAAAACTTTTTCAAGATAATGTTTAATAAAATTGAAGATCAATGTGACATGCACAATGGTAGATCTGTCTGTGCTTCGAGAACAACCTCCGTTCGAAGAGGAATGCGACCTGGCTTCGCTAATTTTCGTTCTCTCAGCTATCCATCCCGAGAAGCAACTGATTGCAGTTGAAAACATGCGTAAGATAGTCAAGGTTTTCATTCAACTTGCTGAAATCTTGTGTATGGTTAGAATTTCGTCTTAAACTGGAGTTGGAATGAAAATTGAATTAAAATAATTTGAAAAAAAAATTAGGTTGGCGGAAGCGTGGTGGTTCGCGACTACGGCGCCAATGATCACGCCATGATTCGTTTCGGTCGCGGAGCTCGCCTGGGCGACAGATTTTACGCCCGACAGGATGGCACCCGAGCTTACTATTTTTATTTAGGTAAATTTCGTAATTTATCTTGTCCGGTTCTCAATATTGAATCAAAGTTATACAATTGAAAAAAAAATCTTTCAAGGTTTAATTTGAGCGCAATAACCCCATGGAATTATCATACTTCTTCTAGAGGAACTCGTCGAAACGTTCGAGAAAGCTGGATTTCGGTGTATTTCCAGTGAATACCTGCACAAGACGACGATTAACCACAAGAAGGAGCTGCAGGTGCCAAGGATATTCGTTCAAGCGCGATTCATCAGGAACAATTGAAATAAATGCGTTCATTACCCTATACGTTTTTTTTTTGGTTTGTTCAAGTTGCTCGTGTCAGCTGAGAGAATCGCGTCGACTGCTGATCGCGAATGATTCGTGCCGCCTGAAATCTCCTTTCTTTTTAATATTAGAAGGATACAAACCTGTTCAGGGGTTATATCACGTTGTTTTTCGGCAAAAACCTCGTATCCAGCCATATATTTTGGGATTGTTGCGGATCTGAAAATTTCGGCTGCTCTTTGATTGTATGGGGATTCGAAGTGGGAGATTTGAAGAGCAAATTTTAAGCTTTCCCTTTTTCTGAAAAACTTTTTTTTTCCTCAAAAAATTGCGTAGGATACTGTTACATGATTTAGTAGAATTATTCAAGTTCTATGAGACATTTTAGAGACCGCAAACCTAAGAAGAGGCGGATGAAAGCTGGCGTGAAGCTGCCAATGGTCGCAATTTTCAGAAAGAAACGGTCCAGTTGGCGCACCTAGCCATCCCATACTATAGGGAAATGTGCACTGCAATTTATTTTCAACAAAACTTTGGCTGACAATTCTTACGCGGAAGATATTGTCGTATCTTATAACGAGTTGCTGTAGAATTTCTGCAAGAGTCGCTTCTTCCTCCTGTCATCATAATTGATAAGTTGTTAGGGCTCAGGCCAACCGACGAGAAACAGACAAATGCCTTCCATCTTTTGCAAACCGCTTCGCACGCTGCTGCGTACAGCCCATTCCGCACCATCTTGTCACGATTATCCTTCTTCGATGCGCACGATATTAATCTCTACCTACGAATTTAAAAAAAAGGGAAATTTTGGCCAAATATTAAACGTATGCAAAGAATCCCACGCGCTTCGAATGGAGTGATTCTCTAGTTCGGAGGGAAACGAAAATCGTGACAAGCTGGTGCGGAATAGCCTATACGACCTAGGCCGGCCGACCATTCGAGCGGTCAGCTCTGGTTTTATTAAGTCTGTTCGAAAACTGTGTTGTTTGAAAGCGTGAATGTTCTAAAGAACCTCTCATAAATCCATAAAGAAATACAAATGGGCTCATTCACACTGATGCAAACTTATAATTTTTTTTTAATTATGGTATTTTCTGCAGTTTTCGTCTCAACTAAAAAGAGAACAAGAGCCCACATGTGTGAGGTCGGTGAACCTTAGTACATGTCGATTCGGTAGAAGAATCGTCTCAAACGGCCAAAAAGCCCAGAAAGGGACTAAAACGGTCCAGTTGTCATTGCGCAGGACGATCCGCTCAGCTCGTTCAACTTCTTGATTCAGGTAATCCAGCAAGAGAGGCCTTTTATGGCGGTCAAAATATCTCTGTCCATTCCCTCATTGATTCCATAATGGTTAAGATTCAACCTTCTGAGTTTTATTCTTTCGTTCCGGCAAAGTGGGGAGGAAATTGCCAGCCCAGAGCTGTCCATGGGGATGCATATTTGAACATCCCACAGCGGCTCCGCGGTTTTCGAAGATCTCAAGAAAGGTTCAAGCTCTTGCTATATGGGAAATTTCGGAACCAACTTGAACCCAGGTATGCTTCGGTTGCAGTTCAACGTATTGCTCTCGCCAAACCTTGACTACTTTCAAAACCTGAAATGTAACTTTCGTATAGGAAAACGCTTTGAATGTTAAGTGTTGAAAATATGCTTTTAAAATTAATTTTAACTTCCACTTTGAGCAGTTGGAAAATTTTCTTGCCCTGTTTGAGAACACGATAAATTGTAGAAAACCTCAAGGGGCTGCATCGTTGCTAATGTCACCAAACAGTCGGGATGGTAGCAAATAACGCGACAAACACCGCGGATTTTTTCTTGCTTGAATAGCTCGTCGTGTTCTGAACTGATCAGCAAAATATCATAAACTTCTTTTCACTTGTAACCGAATCACACTATAATATAGCATAACTTACAATATGCGCTGTAAATGTTCATTCAAAGAGTTGTACAAAATATCTGTCAAAATATTTTTCACATCTTTTTCTTGTCAGATTTATATTAGAAAAAAACGAAACAAAGAGTTTTCACTGTGTCACTAAACGCATCTGCAACCATGAAACCTCTCGAAGTTACCTTGATCTAATTTTCTATCTCAAATAAATAATACAAACCACTGGCATCGTCACGGTCGTCGTAGTCGGTGAAACTTGGAAAGTCATTATCGAAAACGTAAGTTTCTTCGTAATTTGGAGTCACCTAAAAGCTCGATTATTTTTTGGCACTGTTAAATTTGTATAGTCAACCCATTCCGACTTGAAAATGAGTTGGGTAGATTGGCTAGGGTGAATTATTGCGTACGCGAGGCGGTTTACGGCGGGAAAGTCGAAGTCAAGCGCGATTTTTGCAAACTCCACCAAATCTTTTTAGTTTTTTTCTTTTTTTCTTTGACCAGTTTTCACTGGTCAATCAGGAGGTAGGGATTAATAGCTAACGGGTAACTAGTTCAAAGTGAACTTTTGAAAATCGAACAAAAAACTGAATAAACTTCAAACTCATGCTTGCAACGAAGTTCAAAAGCTATAAGTCAACTCCTTTTAACTAATTAAGTTCTTTACTTGCCCACATATGATTTGAACACTCATGGAAACTTTTCCACGAACTTTTTTAACTGCAAATTAACATGAAAAATTTGAATACAACATTTTCAATACCTTGTCCGCGGATCGAAAACCGCCAGGAGCCAATGGATTGGAAGGCCCATTGGCTGCAAGCTTCAAATCTTCAACATTTTCGGAAGCTCCTTGCCAAGGACGATTGACTCGATTCGCCGCCACAATCACCCACTCGTCCAATAAAGGATTGAAACGGCGGTAGTTGTTCTGTTTTTCAGTCATCTGAGACTTGGAAAAAAATTCACTATTCTTTTTCTTGTCAAGTTTCCATAGAGAAGATTTGCAAGCGCAAGCAAGCTTTTTCGCATTTGAAAAAAATATTCATAAAATTCAAGTTTACTACAAAAAAACACTATAAATAGGAAAAATAACAAATATTACGTCGAAAACAAGAATAACCAAAATGTCCACAGCATTCAGCGCGAAGGTCGCGCTAAACATTTTGTGAGCGGAAAAAAAAAACACTATAAATGATCGTGATATATAAATTAATACTGCCGATGGGGGTGATGAAAGATCGTTCACTTCATTTTGAGCTGCTTCATTTTGGGCTGTTTCGATTTAGCTTCCCGCTTGAGTTCTTTCGCCTGTAAAAAAAAGAGTGTTTACAAATTCTACACAACATTCATGACGTGAGAGACTGAAAAAAAGAAAATTTTTTTTTTGCCTTATCCGGCAAGACATCAGCACTACCTCGAGGCGTCGTTGCTTTTCGGGGTCCTCTTCCTCCAATAGACGCTGCTTTCGTTCCCGCGTCTTTTCTTCACGTCGAGCCTAAAGTTTTCTACATCATACAAAACTTGCAAAAAAAAAAGTTGCGAAAATACCTGTGCAGCTTCTTGTCTGAATTGGTGAGTGGTGCGCACGAAATTCTCCTCAAATTCTTTTCGCTTCCTGTCAGCTTTCAATTTAGCCTCCTTGCTTAATCGTAGCTTTCGGACCTGAGAAAAAATATGACAAACAAAAATTTTTAGAGTTGGAACTTTGTCGACTAAGTAGAACACAAGGGTGAGAAGTTGTTCAACGGTCTCTTGGTCCTTTAAGTATTGCATGTTGAAAGAAAATATCAACAGGTCGCAGGTTTCCGGCAGCCTTGAATAGGTTTCTCCTCTGAAATTATAAAAAAATCCTTGACTTATAATTTTGCATGTTTTTAATTGCGACCCTTTCCGTTCAAAAAATTGATTCGAACCGTCAATTTTCTTTCGACAAAACCATTTGTTGTTAATATTTGATTCAACACCAAAGATTCTTCCGCAAAACAACTGAAACAACTTTTCAACTCAAATCACAGATAAATATCGAAAGGAAGGGTTTCAACGCTTCCAAGGAATCGCCGCACTTCACCGAAACATACTCTGGAGGCTTTTGGCCGCTGTATTGATCCGAAATGTGGATAAAGTCGATCGCCTGTTCGTGTTTCCGCAAAATAGTCACTACAGAGGGCTCAAGAACTGCAAACGCCGATTCCGATTGCTCGGAAAAGAGGGAAAAGCTGAAAAAAAAACGGAGTTTCCAATAAACTTTGATTTATCAAACCTGTTTGGTAAATTGAAAAGGGAGTTGGCATTTTTTCTTTCTGTCGCATACGAAGACAAGTCAAGCATATCCTTCAAAGGAAAATAAGAAAATTGAGATAATGGAAGAGTGTTTGCCAATTTTTATACTTTTCTTTAGTTAGCTCATGTTCAAGAGAGGTTTTTCTCAGCGTTTCATGTCAGATCGAGTGTTTTTTAGCATGTTCGTTTTCGAAAGGCTTGTGAACTTTCTAACTCAGGGCTGTACCTACTCTGTAAATGTTCATTTCAACCTAAATACACATTTTAACGTAAATATCGTTATTTGCAATAAGAAATTAACTTACAATAATGAAAATGTTTACTCGGATTAAGAATAATTTTTTTATCGCAAAATATGCACACAATCCAGTTAAAAAAACTGTCTAACTATTTGGGACGAAGGAATAGGAAGCAATATTGAAAACCAAGAAAATACTCGGATACTTTTTTGAAATCAAGTTTTCTTGCCAGCACACTCCCCAAGAGCTTTCCGGCGAGCTCTGATTTTTATAGCGGGTGCTCCCATAAGCTCACTGAGGATCTCTCCATGCCGCTTTTTTTCTGCCCACAAACCTTCACTTGCTTGCTAACAGCTTTCTTCTCGCCAACAGCCATCACCAGGGGGTCCATCTCGTTGGGGTCCAGCTGAACTTTGAGTGAAAGTTTATCCTCGGTCGGCTTGAACATATTCAGGACTCGGCTAACAAGATCTTGCCGTTTGACCATTCTCATCTGAAGGATACATTTGCCGGAATGAAAAAATGGACGAAAAAATTGGGGATGGCCAAAAAGCTCAAATGCTATTGAAAACAACGACATCAAATGAAAAATTTTGATTTGGAGCGTCTAATTCGACAGCTGTGGATTCGCCGATTTCAAAAAAAACTTGGGCTTTACCGAAATATGAAAATACCATCATTTCTTGTTGGAATAAAAACTTCAAAAAAAAATATCAACTCATGAAATCCTCACTGCTTCTTTTCGCTTTTTCGTTTCTTTAGAAAATTACACGTTCGGAAATGATGACATGGTCCCAAATCAAGAGAGATCAAGAAGTTCACCTGTAGGAGGAGCGAATGAACTCCTACACGTCCCGAACACCAAGCGGAAAACGAATAATCGGTTTCACGACGCAAACAGTCACCTACAGGGGTGTCACTAACGCCGTCGTCGCCCACCTGAACCACCAGTTCGTAAAATTTCTATCAAAAAAAAAACTGACCAAAGCAAACTGTTTAGAAAGAAGTTCTCTACAGTGATCGTAGCACTCAGTGGCGATTGTCTGGTTCTTATTGCGACCCAAAACGTATGTAACGAGGTACAACATGATAATGACTAGCACCAAGGCTTCTACTTGATAAGACGCCCAGTTGGATCGGAAATGGGCAGGAACCTGTTGAAAAAAGTTTTTGAGCAATCGCAACGGAACTTGGTAGGTACATCTTGAATAAAAAGGCCTATGAAAGAGCAGCGCTTATTTTTACATGTGTTGAAACGTTCGCGTTTTTTTTTCTCTGAAGTTAAAACTAAAGGGTGAGAGGCCAGAGAAATTCAAGTTATATATAACCAAGAAACTTTATTTTTAGATCCGGCAAAAAGCGGGAAAACTTTTGAAACTAACGTCCGCGAATTTGAGAGGTTGAGGTGGTACTTGATCTTCGACGGTGGTCGCTTCCTTGCCATTTTCCGAGTCTTCATGTTCTTCGTCAACAATGCCAAAATCATCGTCGTCAAAATCTCCAGTCGGCTTTTATAAAAATGAACGTCGCTCGATTTTAAATGAGAAATGGTACCTGCCCCTTCTCCTTTGGCTTTTCCATGCGTTCTAGCACTTTTTGTGTCGTAGGAGCTTCTACATTCTCAATAACAGCTTCGTCTTCCTGAAAAAGCATGGAATAACGCAGTTTTTGCTGAGATAATTATCAAAAAAAAAAAACAACTTTTCGATATCTTTAGGGTCGGTTTAACCGTGTAATTTGATCAAGATGAACGTGTCCTCACCGAACGCGTCAAAACGACAAAATATACATATTCCAAGTGATTCGATGCCAACCTCAAACTCTGCGAATTCATTCTCTTCAGTAGCTGCGACTGAACTCAACGATCCACTCGCCAGAAGAAAGATCCATAAAAACCACAAGACAGCGTTCATAAATTGTCCTGTAGTAAATCGCATATTTTAAGTTAGAAGTTAATAAATTGCATTGCTGATTTAAAAAACGTAAGCCTCAGATAAACTCAATTAAACAGAGTTGGAAAATTTTTTGAGTGTCCTAAAAAAAAAACTCATTTCCATACCAAACTTTCTTGCAAGTTCAAACTCTCAAATGACTTGAAACATGCTAGAAAGGATAATAGTGCGTTCAAACCTAGTTTGACACACGTGAAAAAAAAACAGTTTTTTCTCGTTCAAAAGCACGAGCCTAGTCGCATAGGAACGCGGCTAATCCCCTCAATTTGATTGGTTGGCTCCGCCCGAAAAACAACAAGAAAGTTTTGAAACAAAAATCCAATCACTCTGAGGGAATCCGGTGCGTTTCGGCGTGAGCCGTTCGACCCAAAAAAACTGTTTTGCTTCGCGCCTCAACTAACTTTGAACACGGCATGTACAAGTTCTTAGTGCTGAAAAGTGACCCCAAACGAGATTTTATGGCGCGCTCATCGACAAAATTAAACTGGCTCTGAAACTCTACAAAAATGCTTCAAAACAAAAAGTAGTACTGTTTCGAAGCAAATTTGAGGACCCGATTTCGACTCTTCTGCCGTTTGTCCGATGAATACTCCACATTACGCGCCGTGGAGCGGAGTTCCCTCGAAAAATTTTCGGGAATTTAAACCGCCAAGTCTGTTTTTTTGTTTTTGTTTTTTCGTACCTCAGTAAAGCTCATTCCGCACCACCTTGTCCCTTTTTTTCTGTGAGAAAAAAAAGGTTTACCAAATCTTACCGAGTTCGAAAAAAGCTGTGTTTACCTTTTGCTTCTTAAGAGTGCTGAAATCGTTAAAGTAATCTGGAGAAATGCTCAGAAAAATCCGGAGCGTACTGAGGTCCGAATTTATAAATGGAAAAAAAAGCCAGTAAATATCGCAAATAAGAAGCCTGCTCTTCTTTAACCAATAACGGAACGTAGGGACAAAATAGACTTGGTATCTTTGGTGCATGATACAACCAGCAATCAAAAGAGATTTAAAGTTCGAAGAACGCTACAGATATATCTTTATTTTACAAAACCCTTCTTTACGAGTACAAAAATTGGATGGCAATCGGTCAATTGTGCGTGGTGAAGATGAAAAACTAATTACAAACAAAACCGCGGAAATTCAATTTGAAGCGGAGCGCTGTGGTGAGCTGAGGTTCCCCTCGAGGCGGTCAAGGATCTGATTGGCGCAGGCTGGTAGTCGAGTTCCAGGCCCAAAAACCAGAGCGACGCCTGCCTTGTAGAGCTCATCGTAATCCTGAGGGGGAATCACGCCGCCAGCCACCACCAAGATGTCCCTAAAGAGATTTTGTTCTATAAACTTTATGGAATCCGACATTATAGAAGTGCAACTAACTAGGGAACGTTTTTTACCCCTTTGATGAGATTTTGCTGAAGTGTACTGTAAAACCTTCTCACTGCATAACAAGAAAAAGAAATTATCGCAATAGATCTCGTTTACGAGTTGAAACCCTTTAAAAGCTTGAAAAAGCCCCTTTTTGTCATAATTTGCGTATTTTGCAATCTATGAAGCTCCATAAGACTGCCAAAAAATATTTTCTTTGACAGAAGAGAGAACAAAGAGACCATTTTTTGATCTAAAAAAAACTGACGGTCGGCCCAGCCTTTTCAGCTCGTCAATGAGCTGCGGAATGAGCGTAAGGTGTCCCGCGGCGAGGCTGCTTGCCCCGACGACATGGACGTCGGCGTCGACGGCCTGTTGTGCCGCTTCTCCGGGTGTTTGGAACAAGGGCCCCACATCCACGTCAAATCCTAAGAATTTCCTTCTACAGAACATCTTATCGAGTACAGTTTTTCTCGTCTTTTTTTTTGAAACAAATCTCAATTCACTTAATGTCGATCAATCCAAACAACTGAGTTCGTACCGAGGTCAGCGAATCCGGTTGAAATAACTTTTGCGCCTCGATCATGCCCATCCTGACCCATCTTGGCCACCATGATTCGCGGTTGACGTCCTTCTTTGTCAGCAAACGACTTTACACGTCCGAGAACCTCAAATCAAGCAAATCTGTTCTTAAAGAAAATCAGAAATAATTTTTTGACTCCTGCGCATTTAAACAACTCAATCCAAACTCTAGTTTCTCGCCATTTTCAAAGAGTCTTATAAAAAACCATCTGGTACCATTAAAAACCTATATTTTTTTGAAATTTCGAGTTTTTCAGCGTTTTAGTCAAATTAGTAAATCAAAACTACAAAATTCTTATCTCGTCTCAAAAACGCTCAAAAATCTGGTATAATGAAGTACTTTTTTAAAATCATTTTGTAGACTTGAATTCCTCCGAGATGATTTTGAAATTCCCTTTTTAGAAGTGGAATAAATCTATATAAAAAGTACCTGAGCGATTTCGTCCGTTTCTCCAAATTCTGATTTGTAGGCTCCAGAAACAAGGCGGTTGACGGCGGCGTGCCTACACAGAGTTAGCACCGTTCAAAAAAAAAAAAAAAAGAAAAGGACCTCACCTAGAGAAAACTTTTTCCAGAGCGTCACTGATTTCGCCAACGGTGCAACGGGCTCGAGACGCATCAACAGCCAACTCGAGCAAGTTTCCCTTGCCAGCGGCAGCCTCAAAGAAATAAAAACTCATCAATCAACAAAAAAGTAGAGCAACGGAATGTTGCACGTATACAGTACCGCCAAAAAAGTTACGAAAAAAAGCTTTTTGATCAAAACTTTCTTGAATGTAGTTTGATCTTTCTGGAACCTTCGGGAGTTGTGATTATTGATATTTGTAACTCTCTGGAGGGATTTCAGCTCGGAGAGGAAGAAAAAACACGCAGCTTTGAAGATTTTCAAAAAGATTGAGCCTCATAAAAGGAGGATGTGAGCGAAAATCTTATTTTTATCTTTTCTGACGGTACTGTACATGATATCTGATCATCGTTTCTCTAATCAAGCTCAATGATGGCTGAAGCCTAAAATTTCTTTTTTTAGTCGTTCCTTTTTCTCGGCGATCTTCTATCTGAAGCCAACCTTCGTGAGAGCCTGAAGGGCGTCTTGAGCTCGTTGCGAATCACGGGTTGCTCGGATCTGCTCCAGCTTCTTGATTTGGCCCTCGCGCACGTGCTTGTTGTCAATTTTCAAGACTTCCACACGCTCTTCCTTGAAATGAAGCACTTGACTTTTTTTTTTTAAGATCATTGATTTTTTTACATGTTCCAATCGATACTTGTTGACTCCAACGATGACGTCCTTGCCGGAATCAATTCTTGCCTGCTTCTTGGCCGCTGCTTCCTCGATCCTCAACTTGGTCATCCCAGACGCTACGGCTTTTGCCATGCCTCCGAGCTCGTCAATTTCATGAATTATCTGTAAACTTGGTCCAACTCAAAAGATCAGGAAGTGCAAAGCTGATTCTCAAAATATTTCGCGCCATTGAAAATTAGCGAAATTTGAGAGGAAACTGATCTCAAAAAAAATGTTAAAAAAATTACGTTTTTTTCATGTGGATTAAACGGTGACAACGGAGAGAAAGATCAAGAAAAAAAACTAGCGGAGAAAAAGCTAACCTCCATTGCTTTATTGTAGATTTCGTCTGTCAGCGATTCCATCATGTAGGACCCTCCCCAGGGGTCAGCCACCTTCAAAACAAATCATGATTATTCAAAGACCAGGCAAACGGGTATTTTGCCCACATTTCAACAGACGATTTGCAACAGCTTGCTGAAGGAAAAAAAAAACGAAATTCAAAAGGTAAATTCAAAAAGTCACCTTACAAATTCCGCTTTCTTCTTGAATGATAATCTGGGTGTTTCGGGCAATTCGTGCTGAAAATTTCGTCGGGAGGCCGAGGGCTTCATCGAGGGAATTCGTGTGCAACGACTGCGTGCCACCGAAAACCGACGCCATCGCTTCGATCGTCGTCCGGACCACGTTGTTATACGGATCCTGTAAACCTCGTATCAAATTAGTTTTCCATTTGCGAAGATTGCTGTGTGTGGAAGTTCGTATTAGGTGTGTGTACTTCTTTTCCGCGTTTTTTAATTTATATTTCAAAATTTTTTGGTCTTTGCTTTATAATAAGTCAGAGTGAATAGGTAATCGAATTAAAAAAATGTTTTTTTATAGTTGTAATCTATTTCCATAAAATTGAAGATTACTGTATGTGGAGGTGTTCAGACAACTGGGAGTTTTCCATTTGTGAAGATTACTGTCTGTGGAAGTTCGTATTATATGTTTTTTTATAGTTGTAATCCATTTCCATAGAACTCAGAAACTTTTAGAAGAATCTTACTAGCTCCCTCTCAGGATCTTCTGAAGATCTTCAAAGAAACTTTTCCGGTTTACTTATGTGAAATGAAAACGAAACTTTTTGGTCTCACCAAGAGCATGCTACGCAATAAAAAAGAATCCCTTTGAAAGAGATCTCACCTGCTCAGTCAGGGACCATCCACTTGTCTGAGAATGCGTGCGTAGCATTTCGCATTTGTCGCTTTTCGGAGAAAAGCGTTCCTTGATCAAAGTGGCCCATAAGCGACGAGCAGCGCGCATCTTGGCGATTTCCTATGGTAGTCGTCACGAATTGGACATCATAAATTCGAAAAAACCATGTAGAAGTTCATTCCAATGCCCCAGAAAAAGGAAAGACGCGGGGCAAACTGATCGATGGTAAGACCGGCATCGAGACCTGTCTGACAGTACTGAATTCCATCAGCGATGGTGAAGGCCATTTCGAGAGCTGCACCAGCTCCAGCCTCCTGAAGTCTTGCGGTACACGTATTCACCGATCAGAAGTTTCAAAAGGAAAACAAACCTGCATATGATAGCCAGAGATCGAGATAGAGTTGAACTTTGGCATTTCCTTACTCGTGTAGGCGAAAATATCTCCAATGATCCTCATGGAAGGTTCCGGTGGATATATGTACGTGTTGCGGACCATGAACTCTTTCAAAATATCGTTTTGAATGGTTCCCGAGAGCAATTTCCTGGCGACGCCCTTAAATTATGAGGTTCACGTTTCCTTTCATGGAGAAATGAAAAAACCTCACCGATTCCTCGGCGGCAACAATGTACATGGCAAGGATAGGGATGACAGCCCCGTTCATTGTCATTGATACACTCATTTTCTCCAAGTTAATGCCGTCGAAAAGCTTGAAAGTCAACGTTTTCAAGGTATACGATAAGGGGCTTGAACCTGTTTCATGTCTTCAACCGAGTCAACAGCAACACCGGCCATTCCAACGTCACCAAATACACGAGGGTTGTCCGAATCGTATCTATAAAAAATTCAAAGTCAAATATTGATCAGTTCACTATTTGCTGCAAAAACATTTGCCGGGTGAACTTGATGCCGCGTTCAAAACAGTGCCACGACAAGAACGCGTTTTCCAATTTCGAATTTTTTTTTCATTTTGATTTTGAACTTTATCGGAATGGATTATAATGTCAAATTTTGCTTGACAACTTAGTTTTTGAAGTAAAATATTTATTATATCCTAATACGTAGAAACGATCACATAGCTTATGGCTGTTTGCCCTTATGGTCTTTTGAATTTTGAACTTTATCGGAATGGATTATAACAAAAGGAATCTGTTAGAGTGCAACAACTATTCATTCTAACCTGTTAAAAAAATCAAAACTAAAAGCAGAGAAGGATAGCTCAATTTATTCGAAGAAAAACGCGTTCTTTTCGTAAAATCTTCAAAAGTTGCTTGAGAAATCTGAGGAAGCGCGGCCGCAGAAGTCACTTGAAAATCCTGTACCCCTGTAAAAATATTTTTATCCTACGACGTGCGCCTCAGAAGCTTTGATCACGACATGAATAATTTCGTTGTACAGCGCTCAATCAATCGAGAAAAAAGAATCACCCTCGATGTGTGGCCAAATCAAATGCCACAGAGAGCCCTTGCTGGCCGGCTTTGATATTTTCCTTGTAGAACTTGTTCGATTCTTCGACAGTTGAAAATCCGGCATATTGTCGGATGGTCCATGGTCTCTGAGTGTACATGGTGGGGTAGGGTCCGCGAGTGAAGGGAAACTTGCCGGGAAGCTGAAACAAGAGAGAAAAAAATGAGCGTTAGAACTCTGAGTTACCATTTTAACAAGAGGTACTTAGTGCAAGTTATTCTTCTAAAAACGAAAGAAAAGAGCCGTTGTAGAGTAGATCTTTTAATTTGTTTTTGCACTCTGAGTTGAGTTCAACTGTATTGAATAGGTCTTTATAAGAGGCGCTTCACGTTGGTATGAATGAATATTGCTTGTCACTGACACGCTTTTTACTCGTTTTCTTCAAACTTTCTTCTCAACGCATAGAACATCACCAAATGCAATTATTCTTTCAATCATTTCTTCAAAACTTTTGCAGTCGACTGATTTTTATACCTCAGGCTCTCGATGTTTGTCGCACTCTCGGTCGGTCGCCAGGTAGAGGGGCTTTATTGGAATGTCCTCCGGTGTGTTCCAAATCAGTGTATCCGCCTCGCGCCCCTGGGTTCATGATTCGTGTCGAACTACTTATCAGGAAGAAGAAAAGAGAATAAAGCAGGGAACGGATTTTCTAGATTTTTTTAAACTTTTAATTTGAGCAAAGACTCTGCAAATGGACAACTTCAGCGTTGTTGTAGATTCGTTGAAGAACTTTTGTTACCTTCATAGCCTTTTTGGCCATTGTCGACCATGTTGGGTCAATCGGTTTGCGCACGTATGTGTTTGAAGCATACCGACAACTCTGAAATGAATTCTGTCTGTAAAATATTGTGTTTCACTTTGTATTCAAGAGCTTGGAGGAGGAAAAACTTACTCGAGAAACTGTCGCTTTCAGCAAGCGCATCTCTCTGAAATTTATTCTGTTATTTCAAAACTTCTTCAAGTTCAATATAGTCTGTTCAAATGTTAATTTCGTCGCTCAGCGTTTTTGAAGGAGGCCACCGTACTTTAAATTCAAGTTCATAACAGACTATATAGCCAATTCCGAGCTGGGCTGTCAGACTTTTGTTTTCCTCCGAGCTACACAACCTTCCTTTCGATGCGCGCGGCCTGTCTCTGTGCATACCCTTTATTCAGCCTTAAATTTCTGTTATATTAAAGGCGCACGCACATAGACTGGCCGCGCTTTTGGAACGGCAGGGCTCCGTGGTCGGGAAAAACAAAGATCCTGACAAGCTGACGCGGAACGGGCTATAATGGAATGGGCTGTAACCGCGTTCGAAATAATTTCCACGAAAAGATTATCTCTGACTCTCCAAGATTTAGTTGTCTTTTTTTACTTTCTGACGGCTATTTTGAATTTCGGCGAATCACTTTAAACACGGCGTAAACCTATGAATGGAAAGTGAAAGGACGGACAGGAAAACGTCACGGAACAGTTTAATAAATTTGAAATCAATGTATAAATTTGAATTCAATGGGGATTTTTGACATGAGAGGATTTTAAAGATTTTATTATCAAAAAAATATTCAAGTGCAGATTCTCGACGAAAAATTTTTTTCATTTGAAACAAAAAAAGTCGAGAAAACGTGCAAAAGCAAGAGAAAAAATGCGCAACAAACAAAAATAACACAAGACGAGAGCGATCAATCGCCCGACGCTCGTGCCGTTTTCTCGTTCTTATTTTTTTCTTCGTACGTGAATTTGTCTCGAAAAATATAGTAACAAACTACACCTTCATTCGAAAAAAATGTAAAATTGATCAAATAAAAAAAATAAAAAAATCTGAAATAACTTTTTTTATCCTTTATCCAGTGTTCAAAGTAATTCCGCGAAATACAAAATGACCGTCAAAGACTGAAAAGGATAACTAAATTTCGGAGAGTCACAGATAATTTTGCGTTTCGCGGAAACTACTTTGAACACCGCATTAAAACTATAAATGTTCTTTTTAAGTATCCATCATTCTTTCAAGTACTTTATGATTTTTATTACTAGACATCGATTCAAAAAGACTCAAAAAAATTTTTTTAAAAAAAAGTTCATTTCGAAAAACCATAATACAAGAAGTTGGTCAACAAATCAAGGTGTGAATGACATGAGTTTAAAGCACCAAAGTGATAAAGGCTTCATATTTTGCGTGAACATAATTATTAAAGTGTTTGTAACACTGAATAACGATTTTCAAGAAACTGACAAGAAATTCTGAGAAAAGGATAAATAAAGACAGGAAGCAGGAAAATGGCAGTAAGAATAAGGCGAAGCGCAGAAGGCAAAAAATGAGAGTGAGCGAATTGTGGTAAAATTGACAAGTTTTGATTTAATTCAGAGTAAAGTTGAACAAAAAAGATGATTAACAAGCAAAAAAGGTTACTCACTCGTAGATATTTGGTCTTTTTCAAAATAAAAAAGTTTGGTATAATTACATGGCCTTCTTTCCTCCAGCGTAGACAGGGTTTTTGAAAGTCGTCGTCGCTTGTTTGTAGATTGGATTCTCGTTCTGAGAATTCCGATAGAGAGACTTTTTTATTCATTTTTTTCTGATTTTTGAACTTATAAGCTCTGAATATAACAAAATAGAGTGTAAAATATTTCACTATTTGTTCTGAGTTTGAAAACAGAAAGCAGAAATCATCGAATCAAATAATATAAATTTTTTGGCCCACATACCGTGTCCCACTTGGCCATGAGGCGTTCGTTGTTGAACTTGGCGTACTCTGCGCGGTCGTGCAAAACGGTGAGGAACTTCCACAGGAAAAGCAAAACCATGCCCAGAATTACGATTCCAGCTATTACGCCCAGAACAATCGCAAGAACAGGCACTGGTGGTGGACAATCTGAGAGGATTGATTTATTGAACTTCCTTTATTCATCCCTTTCAAAGTTTAATATTCTCAAAAAATATATTGAAATGTGATAAATATTTTTCAAATTACAGGTACCGCGTTTATTTTTAAGGTGCAACAGATTCTACCTTTTATGCCTGCGAACCCAAACAGTGGCATTGTCGGTTGCGTCGTCATAATAGTAAAGATAATAGAAAGTGCAGTCGTCGGCAGGGTCCACAAACTGACAATGCGTCGTATCATTGATCACTGGAAAGAAAAAAAAGTTTTTTTGTGACGGAAAAAATTATCAATTCTGAGGAAAAAAATATGAATTAAACTGGAGTTGGAAATATATTTTTAAAATCCCTATTGTTTCGTGTACACGTTTTTGAGATCACAATAGCTTGCTGGAGTGATCAGAACGGGGCGATTGAACGTTTTTTAAACGGTTGTTGCTTGAACTGTTATTTAAAAATAACAGTTCAACCAACAACCGTCTAACACTCCAAAGTTTGTTTTTTGAAAAAGTATACTAGAGAAGTGTCATCAACGATTCTATAGGGAAAATTGTAATTCTCAACGCGATACCTACTGGAAGCATGTATATGCAAATCATTTTTGAAGGCCGCCAGCCCCTCCACCCACGCCTTCCTAAATTGAAGTTGGTACTACCTCTAAAGGGTAAAACTTATTTTATTTCCGTCAGCACTCCCTTCCTTAGGTTCTTTTACAACCTTTTTTCTAAAGTTTTTTAATGGTACGAACTATCTTCTCGGACATCTTTACTTGCCCATGTATGACTGGAGTCATTTCTTTAGCGTTTGACCACATCAGCAAGCATTTTCGATCAGACTGTGATCCCTAATTTTTCGAATTGAAACAATAATCTCCTATGTTTTCGTCGACCGTGTCGTTTCCATGAATTACCTGGCAGCTCGTCGACAGGTATCACCTTGAAAGGACATTGATCGCAGCGCGTCTCGTTGAAAGGACCAGTTTGCCATTGCTGACACATCACACAGGGCTTGTATTCAATGCATTTGGTTGGGCATGTCTGAAAATTTTTAAATAGTACATGAATGTATAAAATTTTTTTTAGAGAAACATTTTTTAAACAGTTACAGAAAAAATAGCAACTTTACCGAACAGAAAGACGTATAAATCCAAGCGCATATTAAAACTGTGATCCAGAAAAGATTAGCAAATAATTCACCGGGCAAATCTCGCATTTAGCTCCGGAGAAACGATTTCCGTCGGGGCCGTCAAAGCAACGACAGCGACCACAGATGCATTCTCCTTTGCCATTGCAAATCTTTCCATTGGCAGAAAGACACGAATCCGTCGAAATCGGACATTCGCAGGCTCTTCCTGACGTCGAACTTTGTTGATAATCAGCGCGAACCAAACCAAAATGATACCTGTCCATCCTGGAGCGCAAATGCACTTGCCGCAGTTACACTCGCCGTGCTCGGCGCAGATCTTGCGGTCGTGTCGGGGGCAATTGAAGTTGTCGCACTCGCAAAACTCTCCGGAAATCTGTTCTTCCGGGTTCTTAATTTATTTTTCTTCTTCAGATCATGAAATGATGTATAAATTTACCGCTCGTGGGTTGCATTCGCAACGACCGCAGTTGCAAACTCCGCGACCTTCACAAATAGCCGATTCATTAGTTCTGAAAGGAAATGTTACGTGTGCTATCGCTTATTCAGATTTGGAATGTCAAGGACTCTGGCACAGACTTTTTCATGTCGATTGATTAGCTTCTAACAAAAAAACTTTTTATTTATGATATTTTTTTGATCTAACAGCTAGGAAAAAGAAGCCAAACCGGGTAAAAAAACTTTATATACTGGTTTTGATTTTTTTGGAAAAAAATCTCTAATATGAGCAATAAAGAGCAAGTGGTAGATGTTAGATTTTTAAAAATGAAATAAAAATTGTTATAAACCTTGTGACAAACTTTGACTGAGTTCCGCTAATTTTTTGCCGAGAGATGAACATTCGAGGTATTTTTACCGAAATCTTTTGAGCTACCGTATCTCAAAAACTAGCCGAGTGACAATATTTGGTTTTGTTTTCAAAAAATCCTAAAAATGGTGTTCTACAACATATTTGCAGAAAGTTATCGTAACGTCCTTTTTTCCCAACTCAGCCTGAACCCAAAAGGCGCAGAACAAGTCTTATGGGTTCAGCGCTATCAAAAGAGCGGGCGGAGGTCAGGTTATAGCACAGCATAGACGAAGCATCAACTTTTTCGCCCCGTCTCTCAATAACAAAAAGAAACGAACCGCTTGCATTTCTCGTTGAGGGCAGCGGTACTCATGCCGGGTCGGTTGCATTCACAGTACTTTCCGACGTTTCCTCCTTTGCATCTACACACGCCGCAAACCATGTCTCCACCATGACATTCCGCCGAATTCGTCACGATTCGATCCTAAACTTGCACTATTGTAACAATCGCCCTATTTTTCAATAGTGAAAAACATGATTGGGTCGTTGTTTTTGTTTGCAAGCGAAACGAAGAAAAAAAGAAAGGAATAAAAAAATTCACCTGATGCTCACAGTCACAATCGCAAAGAACTTTGACATTGACGATGAGAGTCTCGTCTAGTCCAGAAGGCCCTATTCTGAGTACAAAGTCTCGCTGCTCAACACAGTGCGTGTCCTCCAAAGTCACTTCAAACTGCACTTCGTCACCCACTCGGATTCCTTCGCAAACGTTTGTATCGCGCAGAGTCGTCCCACTATAAATTTCAAGTGAAATTACAACTTATGAAGCGCTCAAAGCACTTTAAAGTGCTGACACTGAAGGTATTTAGAACCTCAATCTGGAACTTTTTTTTCATGTAAAACAATCGATATTGAAAGCACATGAACTTTTACTTCGTTGTGGCCTGTACTAATTTAAAATTTTCAAAAGCCTCGCGGCGAACAGAGCTGTGCACTTGGAGGCCATAGTGTTGCAACGGGATCGCTAAGCGGTTGAAAATACGCCACGTTTCGAACCATGACTATAGATTCGGCCATCTTCCCCGGCTCAAAGCGCAGCTCCAACGGCAAAAAAAACTTTTTCAGTTTGTCAAATTGAGCTGATATTGACTTGTAGGCCGTTTGAGCAGTGAGTTCCGACATGACTATAGTTCTTTATGTCGACTACTCGATTTTAAGACCTACTCCAGACACATGCTGCGGTAGGTGAGCTTCAGGCCGTCCGTAGCGTTGGCATTGTCGACCATGATGATCTTCTCACTGATTTTTAAGTACTCCTTTTCGATAAGGTCAACGATGTTCCGTGAATCCTCGGCCAAAACTCCTACTGAGGAGGAAACGTCAGGAAGAGCGCCCGACAACTAAAGCAAAAGAAATAGGCCAAAAATTAACCAGTGAAAATCTGGGGAAGGCTTATCTCGTTTCATCACGTTGAATTAACGAAAAGTGTAAATAAAATATTTAAAAAAACGTCGAAATTCTCCTAGTACCTGATTATAAAGCTCTTGGTTGTTCTGCGTGACGGCGAAAATGACGTTCGCTTTCCGCTCTTTGATCATTTGATGAAGAAGAGCAATTGACGGGTAATCCTAGAATATTGTATTTTAAGGATAATGGAACAAAATGAAAACCTGAGTCAATGTTTCGGTGTAATAACCTTCACGGTCAAGGTGACAGGATCCATCGTTTGGTTCAACAACACCCGCGAGCTGTAAAATTCGAGAATCGATTCCTTTAAACTACAAAAAAAAAACTGACTCTTCCATCCCCGGCGAAATGAAAACCTGCATCAGTCGAGAAAACGATCATTTTTCTGGCCCGTTCTCTCCATCCAATAGTCTTCTGAAAACTGAGGCTTTTCCTTAAAAAATAAAGTAATGTCACCAATTTACTCTATTACAGAATGTGAGGCAAAAAACAAAAAGGAAAAATGCAAATTGAAAAATTAGATAAACTAATTTATTTTACGAGAAAGTTCTATAAAGTCAATTTGTCATGCTTCATTTTTCATCGAAATGTGGATTTGTTCACAAAATGTACTTTCATTCTGAAAAATATAAATCGGAGAAGCAGCTGGTCGTCGGGACTATTGTTTTCTATGAGCTTTATTGAGATTTCCGGAATCTCCGCAAACCTACACACATTTATTGCGACCGCTACCATACATTGTTTCTGCGTTGAACCCCTTATTGCCCTACATTTTTTTTACTCCAACATTGTATTGGTAATTAATTTTTGTTCTAGAGTTTTTGTAGGAATGCTGGTAAAGACAGTCGTTTCGACCACTTTTTTAAAGTGGCCATTTTTTAAAACCCTGAAGTTTTTTTTAAATCTAAATTGTTTGAGGGTCCAAAATGCGTAGAATTCTATATTTTAGTAAGGTCTGAAGTTTCGAAAAACCAAATATTGGCGGCCGAAATCAGGAAGATCTGTGTTTTTTTTTGAATAAATTTCTTCTCAACCTTTTTGACTTGACCTAAAATCGAAATGAGTTAGGTGCGAAATAGTGTTCATGGAGATTTAAGAGCATTTTTTGGCGAAAATAGAAAAATTCAGAAAATAGAAGTTTTGTAAATTAAAAAACCGGAATTTTTGAAAACTGACTTCGAAACTAGTCATAATATGAAGAATTACGTACTTTAAAACCGTTAACACCTCAATAAAGCGTGGAAAACTGTAAAAATAGGCATCATAAAAAAGCGACCGAACCGACCGACTTTTCCAGCATGCGTTTTTTTGTATAGTGTTCAAGTTGTATAATTTTGTTTATCGTATAATAAATATTATATACTAAAAAGAGTGCTATCCATCTTTCGCACTATACAACAAAGTCTAATTGTTGCAAATATTGGAGAAAACGACCATGAAAGGAGTCAAAACTTCTGAATGAGGACAAACGCACATTACAAGCCAAAGCCTGCACGACAGCGTCGAAGCCGCCTTCAGGAGCGTCCAAATTTCCGGATATTTCGGCCTTGTCAACTTCAGCCTACAAAAACATGTGAAAAAAACCGAGGAGCGGAATTCGAAAACTTTGAACTTTGCCGTATTCGTCGTAAGCGACATTTGGTGCTTGAAGCCGTAGGGTTCTGCGCAAGGAGTCGGGCAAGGGGAACGCTGTCTGCAACAGGAAACAATTTTCCAGTTCAACATTGTGGAGCAAACTTCTCGATTCGCGGATCGATGAAAGGCATCAGTTTCTTGTCGATGAACGAACCGAACCCAAGACGGAAGTTTTTGGTGACCGTTCTCATCCGCTCGGCTAAAATAGACATTTTGACTCGATTTGTCCCTCTCAGAAAAAAAAAACCGATTAAATCTCCAAGTTCAGATAGCTTCTGTTTGTCGTCTTTCATGGAATACGACAGGTCCATCAAATAATAAAGATCGACGGGATAATCTACAGCTTGCCGGTAAGTGACGTTGAATCTTACACGAGACTCTAAAAAATCAGTTGTATTCAATTTGAAACTGAAAGAAAAGCAAACTTGGCCGAATCTCGATGAACATCTCCTGAGGCTTGATTTGAACGGCTTCTTCTTCTGACTCGACCTGACCTTGATCGGAAAGTTTGTTATCCTGTAACCAGAAACGAATTTAACGCCATTTCGTGATGAAGATAAAAATGGAATCTTTTAAAAATTTGGTGGTAAAAAAAAAGCCAACGAATATTTTAGCGGCGTCTTCTCCGATTTTTTCATATTGCTGCGGAACTTTCCAACGGAGAAGTTGCCGACGAATCTTTTTCCGACTTTTTTTCCCTGATTTTTTTGTTTCATAATTTATCTATTAACATTTTTTTCGTCTATTTCTTTGTGTTTTTAATAATGGATCAACTACCTACTTCAAATAGGAAGATTCAAAAAGTAGAGTTTATCGAAAAAAAAGTCGTGAAACGATTAGTCGGAAATTTCTCTATCGGAAAGTTCCGTAGCGATATGAAAAAAATCGGAAAAAAATCGCCGTCCGCAAGTTTGCTGGCTTTTTTTTCATACCATCAAAAAAATTTAATAGCTTTTTAATTTTTTTGAAATTTGAATTTAGAAAAATTTTTTTTCATTTGATTTAGTAAACAATTATTTTCTATTAAAAAAATTCGAGTCACAGCTCTATACTGAGACTCGAAGTAGTAAAAAAATTTCAGAACTATATTTCTTATACCTCAGTGACTTCGAGCTTTGTTACAGGATCCTCGATGTAGCCCTCCGAACAACCGTGTTCCAATAACTTTTCGCGATTATCGCACCTAGCGTACGGCTTCTTCTCGTCAAACATCTGAACAAGAAAACCAATTCAAAATGCCGATCTTTATCGACTTACAGGAGCCCCACACCAAGCACAAGAATCGTGAAACTGAATGCAAGCGGAGCACGTGTAGTTATCGCGGGATAGCGAATAACACGGAAAATCTCTCTTGCCTTCCAGCACTTCTCCGCTCACTTGAAAAAGTTTTTTTTTACCTTTTTTTTATACTACTTCGTAAATCACATACATATGAAAAACTAAGTTCCAAAAAAATGAAATTAAACATACCATGGCCCGTTTTCCAATCACTCACGTCCGCCGCAAAGGCTGCGGTCAAGAGCGAAAGTAACGGTAAAACTCGCATGATACCTGACTTCAAGCCCAACTACCTAAAAAAAAACC
This sequence comes from Caenorhabditis auriculariae, assembly GCA_904845305.1. Taxonomy (NCBI): domain Eukaryota; kingdom Metazoa; phylum Nematoda; class Chromadorea; order Rhabditida; family Rhabditidae; genus Caenorhabditis; species Caenorhabditis auriculariae. The sequence goes on along the minus strand of CAJGYM010000229.1, from coordinate 17,316 downwards.
TTTTATCGGAGAGAACATAACAGCGGAACGCCAGAAAATAGAAAAGAAAAAGAACAGCGAAAGAAAAAAAAGTACTAATTTTAAACGAAAAATTCATTTTACAAAAAAAACGCAACAATGAACGCCTGTTGAGCGCTGTTGGAAGTTGTTCAGAAACATCCAATACAACTGCAGTTTCTTTATCATTAAAGCGCATCCCAATAAAATACAGTACAGCGGTCGGACGCTTTGAACAGGTGTGGATGAGTCATCGTATACCATAACGATATATAAAACGTGAACAAATCACTTTTTTTCAAGATCGGAAGCGACCATCAAACAAAAACTGATATGAAGATAAGCCACGAAAAAGATTGAAAGTTTCGCAACAGCGTTAGCCAAGCTTCAAATCGATAAAGCGGATTGTGTGGGTGTGCAATAACGTCTGCCGTTTCTGAGCGTCTCGGGGGGCCTTATGTCGACAGTGTAAGATGGGTCCCTTCCCGCCCAACGCTTCAGAAATACGTGTGTTCCAGAGGTGTTGCCAACATGTGGGAAAAATGCAGAAAAAAAATTGAGTGAATATTCAAAAATTTTAATTTAAAAAAAAATGGATCAGCCTTGAGCCAACTCAAAAAAAAAATCAAACGGAACGGCTTTCTACTACCTAACTAAATGTTTCGAATAGAGTCGGTTTAGCGAGCGCACTAGGATCTATTTTTCTAAAAAATTTTTAGAACTAAAGGCTTCAATTCTGAAGTTTTTCTTTTTAAATAGATCTAAAGGACGCGAAAAATCAGAGAAAAAAAGAAGTCGCAATAAACGAATTTGGGAAAAATAGCTTTATACCGCGTTCAAAGCTAATTTCAGTGTGATTGGTTGGCTCCACTTAATTGACAGGAAAAAATAAGAAACAAAGTTATTTTGGACATTTGCCAAATAGGAGGTGCCATTCAATCTATCTGACCGAATCCGGCTGCGCGCATCAAATTTGCTTTGAACGCAGCATTACATCATGACTGATACTAGTTGCAGTGCGTTGTGCCTTCGCTAGGGTACAAAAGAAAAGCGGAGCAGACATTGAGAATAACTGCCGGGATAAAAGCGAGAACGCTGGCGGTAAATTGACAAACGCGCAAACATCGCTTCTAAAATATGTTTAGGGGCTCCTATAGGGGGACGAATGTGGTCCCTTGTAGAGGACAAGTGTTCTCGCGCGCGTCTGGCATTTTTGTAGGTGTAACCTCGAATTTCTTTAGGCGCGATCACGCACTACAAAAATTTTTTTTTTAAATGCGTTCGAAATGCGAGGATCCGTCTAGAAAAACGCGAGACCCTTACAAGAACAGAACAACACGTTTGCGATTTCATCAAGCGAACCGGTAGCGGTAATTTGCAAGGTACCGCTACCGGTTCGCTTCTGTCGCGCCGGATCCAGGGTCGGACTGAGTAGTTATTTTCGGTGATATGTGCAAATATTGAAAATAGTCGTCCATTTTAGCTCGGATATGCAAAAAACGGAATACAATATAAATTACCATGGCGCCATGGCGTGTTCATCGGAGAAACGGAAAATGTTTCAAAACGCAAAAGCATGTATATCGGCGCGCGCGCCAAAGTTTCTCCGACACAATACTTTTGTTTTGCAGCAACTTTCTTGCTTTTCGGAACATGTTCCGAAATTGTTAACAATTTTCGTTTTGGCCGATGAACACGCCATTAACTGAATTTCGGAGAGTCAGAGATATGTTTGCATTTGAATTCGCGGCGATTACTTTATAAAAAAATATTAAATTTAAACTTCATCAAAACTTTACCTTTGCGCGTAGGATTCGTTGTTTGGGTAACCGGCGTAATATTCGACGACTAAATTGGGTATTGTCAAATATTCTCCGCTTTTTTCATGCCATACCTGAAATGGAGCGCCACAACACTTTCTCTGACATACACTGTTTTGTCGTTTTCTCGCAGCTAGATATAGGTGATTCACGGCTGGCTTGAGCCATCGAAAAAAGGGTCCTGACACGATAATGCACGAGATAGTGCCCGGTTCGTGGAGAGCCCAGACAGGACACGCCCCCGTAGCGCCTCAATCAGCTATAACGACGAAATGTGTGTCAGAGAAAGAGCTGTGGCGCCCTTTTGGCACTCCATATACATGGAATACAGTCGGCGATTTTAAAATTGACGCTCCAAAATCCATTTGAACACGTCATTACCAAAAGTCAATCGCGAGTAAGATACAAGTAGTTACTTCAAAGACGTAAGCTAATCGGTTTCCGTTCATTAGCTACCGAGTACCATATCCATGATACCTGGATACTATCGCTGTCCTACCTGACATTTACGATAGCTATTGGGCGATCCTGTTCCTTTTAAGCGTCAGCTAGTAAGACCTTGGAACGGTTAACAAGAATACTGGTGCGAAAAACTATAGTTCCGCCACCCGGTAGAAATCGAAAAAATCAGGTAGTAAGGTACCATAAAGATAATACTCGCGAGTACGCGTAAGCTAATCAACGACCACCGATTAGCATAGGTCTATCGAATGAGGTCCACCCTACTCCCAATAGACCAGGGACCCTCGATATCGCACTATCATCAAAAAATGTAATATTTTGGGAAAGATATTGGACTGCAGTTATGCCAAAAGGCAGAGCGATCCAATCATGCTGTGGGGATCCACTGCGTTCCGGCTCAAGCCCCTCATCGGCGCATCAAAGTTGCTCCAAAACAGTACTAATTGTTGTCCTTCTTAGATATGACTACTGTAGCTAAGCTACTCGAATTCAAAAAGGAAAATGTCAAAGAATTGGCGAGCATCATCAAGGCTCTCACCTTCAGAGAAGTTATCTACGCTTTGGCGTGTTTTTGCAAAGTAATATTTGAATAGATTGGAAAGTTGAGTGCAACTCCCGGCGGGCTTCGCATAGTCGTTGGAGATGGTGCACTACAACAGGTTTTCTTTTAATTTTTCCACTTGTTAGTATGTTTTTAAATAGTCAGAATATTATAAAAATAATGATAAATTCATTTCCGGGCAACGCTTACATGGAAACTTGTTTCTTCTCCAGCTTCGTGTGCCGAGATGAAACTATTGAAGTTAATTTCCCTCTGAAAGCGCTGAGCGTAAGTTTCTCATTTCTCTAAGCTATCACAGATTGAAAATAATAAATATGTTAAAAAGTAGCGATATTTTTTCCAAATTTTTCAGGAATGTCTCAATTTGGGAGATGCGAGCAGCAGCTCTTTATCACTGAGCTATGCAGGCTTCTGCGAACCTTTGATGTTGAAAATTCATGACGGAAATCACTCAGTTAAAGCGAAAATTCATACGTTGTCTTCAAATGAAGTAATCAAGTATTTTTTAGTGTTTGAATATACAGTTACAGACAAACGATTTTAACTTTGAAGTGAGCGAAATCGTTGCGAACTGCATTTTGAAAACTACTTTCCTGCACGATTTTTTCCGGGTTTCGTATTGTTAGCGCACCTATTTATGGCTATTAGTTGAGGATCTCGACACTACGAGCCCTAACTTGGTGATAGAGGTTTCTGAACGTGAACTCAGCTTTGTCACACAAGGAGAGATCGGTATGACCACTGTGAGGAGTATATCGGGAAATAATTTGTAAGAGTATATTTCTAGTGCACGATTCCTCTCAAATCTCTACAGATGGACGTGATTGCGTGTAGTCGACCAGTCACCTATGGGTACCGGCTTTCTGCAATCCAGCGAATGACACCTGCTATCGGCCTTTCTAATCGGGTAGGGGTTTTCAATAATTTTTTTATCCATATTGCTCAAAAAAATAACGTTTTTTAGGCGTCCCTTCGAATAGACAATCGCGGTGTTCTGAATCTCCAGCTCATGATCGACCACGGTGACAGCCTCAAAAGCTATATCGAATTTTTCGTTGGTTTTTTTTTCAATTAAAATGACTCGATTTTCCTATAAATTCCTACTGCAAAATCACTCTTTTGGAGGATTTCTTCGGGTATTCGTGTTTTAAACGCATTCATCAGTCCCATGTAGTACTTCGGTTCATTCAACTCTCTTTATAAATATAAAAACAGATTTAAAACAGATTGACGGATTTCAGACTGCTGCGGACGAAGAAAAATTTTATTAAGATTCAAGCTCAAGGACAAAACAATCTATTAAAGATCCAAAATTGTTTTCTCGCATTTTGCTTTCGAATAATAAATATATGTTCACTATTTTTCTGATTCGATTTCTCTCCCATTCAAACTTTCAAACCCATTTTCTTTTAAATTTAAATAACAATGGGAATGAATTACCCCGAATGTAAAAGAAATAAATTATTGATTATAATGTAGGGACATGAAACTTATCACATGTTTCTCTCTCTCTTTTTCTCACGCGAAGTAGCCGAAAAACCAGTTAATAAAACTATTTAAACTCATTGTTGGTATGGAGGCGGGTAAGGGATGGGGGTAAAATATGACGATTCATTCGGTGGGGAGAAAATCGGCGGTTCTCGGGGTGTATTTGCAGGCTGCAAATCATTTGATATGTCACAAGACTTGAAAAATGAGAAAAAAAACTTACTTGAGTGGGAACTTGCGAAAAAGCACTACGCGAAGACGCAGTCACCGTATTTGAATCGTAGTGTTGTGGTGCGTAGTCAGAAAATGGCAGAGGATTCGCCCGAGCGTACTTTAAAAAAAAGTTAATAGAGAATGTGCTCGTATTCACATAACAAAAATAGAATCTGCGCTCTAAAAATTTTTTTAATTTTTTTCAAAAAAATATTTTTGAATTGAGTATTTTTTTATACTAATTAAGGTTTATGCAGTGTTTGAAATAATTTTGCTGAATTCGAAATGATCTCGAGAACTCCGAGGAGTCCGTGTTTTCTTTTCCTTTCTCTAAAAGTTATTTCTAAATTTGCCGAAATAACTTTTAATGTGGCATTATGTTTTGAGGGTACACAAATTTCAAAGTTCGTTTAAAAATTGTTTATAGTCGGTTCAGATTTTGAATGTCAACCAGCTAACTCCGCTCCTGCTGAGACGGTACCTTTTCGCGTCGATGTTTTATTGCGCGGGACTAATTTTGTTCTTTTTTTTTATTTAAAAGATGGAAAAAGAAGTCAAAACGTGCAGCCTTATTAAAAGGCCATCGTCATCTGTAGATAAAACATTGACGCGAAAGATATTGTAGCCTTGGGGGTGGAGTTAGCTGCTTGACATTCACAATCTGAACAGACTATAAAAAGCGCTTAAAAACCGACAGCTTTTTGCGAAAACCTTACGCATATTCGAATGTTTTTAATTTTTAAATGAGCCGTTAATTAAAACTACCTGTCCATGAATCGTCGGTGAGGAAACCAGCGGCAAAGGGACGCCTATTGGATTTTGCTGAGCTGAAAAATATTCACAAATGGCTGGAACTATCAAAAAAGGGTCTTGAAATGAAAAATTACGAAAAACATTTGTCTGCTCGGAGGAGAGGGCAGACACCGTGGTACGGGACTGAGTATTGAAAAATCCAAAGAACTCACTCTGATGGAATGAAGAAGATGGAAAGCTTTGATTCATTTGGTTATACGCGGGAAACGTTTGAGATTGGGTATAAGCTTCGGTTGGTGGGAAATTCTCTTGCGTGCGATTCGCAAAATTTTGCGATTGTTCCTGAAAAGAAGCTTTTTTTAAAATATAAAGTGAAAAAGATCGAAACAGAAAAATAAAAACAAACTATTGGGTACGGCGGATCGGCGAAGTTAGGATGAGCTCCGTAAAGCTGATGATCTTCAGGCAAATTTTTGACATTCTGTAGTCCGGTATGCTGTGCTAGCGGAACGGGAACCTAAAATGTTGTCGTTTCGATATTTTAAGTTATATCCAGCAATTTCAAACTATTCAAACGTAATTCAAGGAAGTTACTTCCCAATCTCGTTGACTTTTTCTTTTACAGAGAAAAATTGGATGGTATGAAATAAAAACAATCGAAATTTCGAACTGCGACTTTTCTGAATTTTTTATATCGCTAGGGAGTTTTCCGACTGCGAAGTTTCCGACTTTTTTTCTCAATAAACTTTTCGTTTTGAATCTTCCTGTATAAAAATAGGTAGGTGATTTATGATTAAAAACACAAAAAAAGGAAATTACAATGGTAATAGATCTTTAATAAAAACGGAAATTATTAGGGAAAAGAGTCGGAAAGTATCCTATCGGTATGAAGAAAATCGGAAGAGTCACCGTTCGAGCTGGTTTTTTTTTCACCAAAAATTTGTAAGAGGGAGAACTTTTCATCCCGAAACATGGCTCGAAATCTGCGGGTCTAATTTTTCCATTTCTGATCGATAACTTTCTCATAAAATGTTTTTCTGGGTATCGGCGGTTCAACTGAGCGTGCCTGAGGAACGTGCGAAAATTGAGAAGAACCGGCAGCTGTATGAATTGAGCTTTCTGGAGGAGATGATGTGCTCGGTGAAGTTGCGCCCGAGTGAACAATAACCTCTGTCTGTAAACGGGAGAGATTTATGAGTTGAACTTGGAGGTATCTATTGTAGCTCTAAAATCAAATCCGCGAAATATAGTCAATGTTTCCCGACTTGAAAGGCGAGAAGGGCGGGGCGCGTAGCGTGTGCGCTCGCGGTCCTTGGCACGTGTTCAATTCAACCGCCATCGACTCTTTGAAAAGCCCGTTTTTCGCTTTTTTCATTCCTTTTTCAATTATTTATTGATTATGTTCATGTGTGCATCAAAAAATAGTAGAAAACATTGAAAAAGAGCGGTTGCCGAGCTTTTTAAATAATCGGCGGTGATTGAACTGGACTTGTGCCAAGGACCGCGTACGCACACGCTACGCGTCCCGCCCCTTGCCCCGCCTTCTTCGCCTTTCAAGTCGGGAAACATTGACTATATAATTCCACATTATCAAAAAGCTTGACGTTTTAATAATACATCTCTTCTGATTTCCAACCAACACAAAAGGAAAGAAAAAGTACCAATTCGGCAATATCGATTTGCGCCGACGGCTTCACGACGGAAGCGATTTCTTCGGGAGCCGCAGGCGCAATCTTCACGCGGCCGAGAGCATTTAAACCGGACGCTCTGAAAATTCTCGATTACAAATCATGATGAAATTTTTTTTGCGAAAAATTTCATCATAAAACTTTCACTTAAAAAAAAAACGAACGATGAAGAAGCAGAGGTAGCAATGACGGGCGGATTAGGAATCGTATCTCGAATCAGTTGCGGAAAAACGTGTTGAAGACGTTCGACCGTCATTTCATAAAGGCCCGGAATCGCGGCGAAAGTATTGGTATTGTCCAAAACAAGCAACATGTTCTTCAAAGATTCTGGCACAGCTTCGTTCAAGTTTCCACAGCTATCAACGCGCAGATACTGCTCCATGAAGTCGAGAAGTCTAAGCCAGAGTCTCGAGAAGGAAGGCAATTGCGAGAGCGCCCTAAAGCGAGAAAAATACAAACTGTGGCTAAACTCATGATGGCAAAACATTTCACGTGATAATGAATATCAATCTTATCAAAAGCTCTGACTTATGAATTCAATTTTTTAAGTTAAACAGGATTCAAAAAAATATCAATAATAATTCAACTAATTAGCCGCTTTTTTTAAATTTCTTGTTTTAATTTCATTTTCTAAATGTCCCCTTTTATTCTCTCACAGAAACCATTTTTGAACAAAATCAGAAATAATCTTACAAGGGAACGTTTTTACCCCTGCACTTTTGATGAAAATTTGCTTGAGTGTACTTTACGAACTTCGGATTGCAGAAAAAAAAAAACTTTTCGGGGTAGGTCTGATTTTTGAGTTAAGACGCTTCAAAAGCTTCAAATAGCGCTTTTTTGTTATAACTTGCATATTTTGCAGACTTTGAAGCTTCATCAATCGGAAGAAAGATCTATTACTAGAAATGTTCACTTGTTCTGCAATCAGAAGGTCCTAAAGTACAAACTTCTATTCTTTTTTATCTTGTCTAGTTTTGAAAACCTCCTCAGAAAAACACAGAGCACAAGAAACTTTCGAGACGCTACTTCTATAGATTGATGTAAAATGATAAGCCCTACGTCAAATGGTTCAACAGAGTCTTGGCAACGATTTGAATGGCGCGAACTCGCGTGTCCTCCATTCCAATGAGATCCATAGCCGAAAAAGGCTCCAGCAGCTTGGTGAGCAGCGGGAAAAGAACTTCTCCAAAGCAGGACTGCCACTCGGTCGCGCCGAGATCCGTCATGTTCGAAGGCAAAAACGCTCTCTGAAGCAGAGATATGTTCAAAAAGGTCTGAAAAGTCCCAGCGAGACCTGTAGATGAGCGAGGGCCGAGGCTCGCACTTGCCGTCGACAGTCACAGCTGAGACGAGCCATCGCCTGTAGGAGGGGCTTTCCGATCTCCGACCACACAAACGAGACCGAATTGTACGCCTCCAACACAGGTAACGATTATATTTTACTCAGGTACGACATTTGGAAAATAAAAGTAGAGAACTGTAAAATTTTTCAGAATGAAATATTTGGTAGAAATTGAAATTGTTAATTCTGGTAATTTACCTGAGAACCGTCGTTTGAATCAGCCCAACGGGCAAAAATTGCAGGAGCTTTTGCGTGCAGTTGGGAACAAAGGTCGAGCAAATGCAGAGAGACCTGGAAATTTCGAACTTCCCAAAGCAAGAATTGATTTCATAATACTTGTTGATAACTGTTGGAAAGCTGTTGCTCTTCTTTGCGTCCTTCATCTTCAGGTACATCCGTCGTCATGTCCTTCTATAAAAATTAAAAACAATTAAATTTCAAAATAGTGCTAAATTTTCTTTAGATATGAGTAAACTATTATAGGCAAGGTCTTTGAACCAACTTTCGTCGTCTTTTGCTGTTGCTGAGTCCTATTCCGGACGCGTTCTTCAACTATTGTACTTCGTAGCCGATTTTGAGCGTCTCCACTCAAGGGTCCAGCCGCGTAGCTTAAAAATAGTGGAATTTACAGTTCGCTGTCTTTAAAATGCTCTTCCAAATACCAAATCTCTAGTGTTTCAAATTACAATTATTTTTTTCTTTTTTTCGATTTCTATAAACCTGAAGGTTTTATTCAACTTTCAGACAGTTTTCCCACGAAAATAAAAGAAAAACTCACAAGCCTCCGTCAAAACTCGCTTCCACCATAGTTCTCAAACACTGAAGACTCGACTCAAAGTTGTCCGGGGTGACGTGGGCGGCGTCTCGCAGCAAAAAAACGCGAGGCATTCGCAAACCTGTTCATTTAAAAAAATTTTTAATGGGAGTAAATAAATTTTTAAATTTGGAAATTCATAAAAATGAGAACGCAAAACGGATTTCTCGCGGAAATCATAATTTTACTTTTCACTTCTTTAAAAAGCGATAAATGTTTCCAAACTTTCACAATGCCTCTTGACACAACAAAAAAACTTTGAAAGATTGGTAATTCTAGAGCTTACGTATAAAGACGCAGGCTAATTTAAGGAATAAAAATTTTTGGATTTTTCTTTGTCCTAGCCATACAAGGGCGAGACGGATGAGGATCACCCACAAAAAAAAAAAAATTTAAAACCAAGGTTTAAAAAAAAGTTTTAAACCCAGGGTCGTAGTATTAATAAGAATAGAAGTAGCTTTTGACAGCAGGGGTAGTAGTGACTTTAATTCATAAAAACTCGGGGAAGGGATGGGCGGCATTAAAAATTAAAAAATTGATCTGCCCATGTGTGGTCCAAACCTTAAGAAATGCGGCCGGCTCGTGGCGCCCGAGGCCTGTGCGCAAAACGAGCGAGTGCGGGTTGAAACGCTGAGAGGCGGCTGATCCTAGGGCTTTCAACGCCTCTTCGGTGGCTCGGGCCGCGTCTCTGTGGTCCAGGTGAATCCAGTCCGCAGAAGCAGCCGTCGTCGTCGTCGTGGTTGAGCCGGCCACTGTTCTCTGACTACTGCTTCCGTTGATGGAGTCCAGAGACGTCGCACTTCTGGACGGGCTATCCAGAACTTTCTCTGACACTAAAATGACTCATTGGAAAAAATATCTCAAGTCGTTGATAACGCATACTGAGCGAGTTGGAGTGCCTGCTCGGTTCATCAGAAGTGTAGCCTCTATCAATTGCAAACTCTCTCGCGTTCGAATTTCTCTCCTGCTCTCCGTCGGAAAACGCATTTCGGGCGTTACTCTCACGTTCATGCACCTTGAATACTTAATGAAGTCTTCGAAAATTCGCTATTCTCTCATATTTTCTTTTATTCAACTTTTAGACAACAAAAATTGTACAACAATTTCAAAAAAAATTTGGAATGGTCTTAGTATTCGATTAATCTAGAGTTGAAGTTATTTTCAAATCCCTCATGAAAATGAACTCAATGATCAGTATTAAATGAGGATGAAGTTTAGAAAAAATTCTGTTTTTGTTTTTTGAACCACTGTATGAGAACAAGGTCAATGCCACCGCTGACTTAAAAACGCCTGATTTTTTTTCTTTAGCGTTTTACTTTTTCTAAAACGGATTTTAATAATCCTAAATGAAAATGAATGGCTATGACTTCTATTGACATGATCGAAGCCTCGACGCACTTGTACAACTTCTTCGGGAAGGACAGCAGCACCGGCAGACTCGAGAAGGGCAAAAAGGAGCGCCCAATGCTCTCGACGATGCACGTTGGCAGCGTTCGCCCGGATCAACTTGTACAGCCCGAAAGAGATCTGCCGGCTGAACACGAACAGAGCCTTTGGCGAAAGGCGCTAAAAAAATATATATACAGTACCGCTCAAAAAGTCTATTAAGTTTTTGGTTTTTTTGGGGATATCTCAGCGAGTACTTATCCGATTTATATATAACTTTCAGGGATAATGTAAAAATATACTTTGAAACATATACGGTATATGAAGACATGTCCGCAATGACTGTGACGCGTTTTAGGCATTTTTTTATTGAATTCCATTTTTGTTTTTTTATGCTTTTATTTTTTTATTTATTTTTTTATTAAATTTTTTTAAAAATTAATAATGTTGCCATATGATTTTTTTTCATGTTTTCAGACATGGGAAGAACCTTTGGAAATAAGAATTTGACTGATAACGACAAAAGAGCCATCGTTGTGGGTCGTCAAAATGGACTGACCATGATGACGTTGGCAGGAATGTTCGGCGTGACAAAGGCGGGCATTTCTCAGTTCCTAAAGCGTCAGAAAGCTCAAGATGGCTCTACTAACAGCCAACGCACTGGAAGACCACGTGTCACTGATCGTAATGACGATAGGAACATTTTGAAGACGTCTAGAACCAATCCAAGACTCACCGCCCCTGCGATCAGACGGGAAGTTTTCTTGAATTCGCCATCTCCGCCATCCGTCTCGACCGTGAAACGACGTCTGAATGCTGCTGGAATCATGGGAAGACGTCTAGTGAAGAAACCGCTGATTTCTGAAAAGAATCGAGCCGCCAGGGGTGAAGTGGGCGAAGGAGCATCTCAACTGGACCCGTCAAGACTGGAACAAGATTCTGTGGTCCGACGAAAGCAAGTTCCTCCTCTTCGGGGAGTGACGGAATTCAGTGGGTTCGTAGACCAATTGGGTCCAGATATCATCCGAAATACCAATTACCCACCGTGAGACATGGTGGAGGTTCTTGCATGGTGTGGGGCGCCTTCTCTGGAAGTGGCAACGGACCGCTTCATCGCGTGAACGGCATCATGGACAAGCACGTCTACAAAGACATTCTTCAGAACCAGATGTTGCCGCACTTGAGAGCCATGGGCCGTGCGAGTGTTTATCAACAGAATAACGATCCCAAGCACACTTCACTGTTCGTCAAGGTGAGAAAAAAATTGACAAGTAATTCGTATGGTTTTGAAACTCAGGATTGATTCAAGAGCCGTCGGGTCAATGTCATGGGGTGGCCAAGTCAATCTCCGGACCTGAACCCGATCGAACATCTCTGGGAAGAGTTGGAGCGACGTTGTGCCAACAAAAGAGCCAAGAATTGCAACGAGAAGTTTGCTCAACTGCTGTCTGAATGGAATCAGATCCCCATGTCTACCATCGACACTTTGCTCGATTCTATGCAGAGAAGATGCCAGGCAGTGATTGACGCCAGGGGCTTCGCAACCAAGTACTAGGTCCCGAATATTGTTTTTAACAATGTTTTGTGTTGATAAAAAAATTTTTTTGTTGAGCTATGATTTTTTTAATTGAAAAATAGCAAAAAAATTCGATTTTTTTCGAAAAATTCGTTTTTCTCGAAAAAAATTATTATTCTTTGAGCTAGCAACTTGAAATTTTGCCAGAACACGTATGTCTCTCTCAGAAAAACTATGAAAAAATTTGAATCGATATCGCACTTCAAAAAATTTATCCCCAAAAACCAAAACTTAATAGACTTTTTGAGCGGTACTGTATATATATATATATATATTCCTATTCACCTAATTTTTACGATGTTCACAATTTATCAGAAACACAACTCACCAAAAAGTAAAGAAAGTGACTGGAGAACTTCGTCGGCAACTGTGTTGTCACGGAAAAGGTTACGGTTAGCCACACGCAGAAGTCCAACAACGGCACGCTCGACGAGTACGGGACAGCGGCCAAATGACGACGAAAGGAGCCACTCGAGGTGCCGTCGAACGGGTCCCCAGACGACCGACAGTCGGTCCTTAATCGAGCCCTCATGAGAAAACATTCCAGGCGCAACTTTTAAAAATCGAGATCCAATGTTAAGAATCTTCCTTTGCAGTTCTAACTCGCAAGAAGATTTAATCACAATTCCTATGACATTTTTCTTTTAAAACCTGCTTTTCAATTTTTTTTAAAAAGTGTTCTCAACATGAATCGCATCTTCCGCGGTCACTTTTCTCGGTACTAGCGCAGTAGCGCCCGCCGTTTTCTTCCCGATTAACACGTTTCTAACGCTCAGTTTGGTCGGCGGGAAAGTCGATTAAATCAACTGCAGAAATACCGATACACACGAGCGAAATTCCATCGCGAATCTCCCGAATTCCCCACTCGCCAGAAAATAAGTGTCTGAGAACTGATGGGATGACAAGTAAGATATCTCTCCTTTTTTCACAACTTTCTCAATATTTAACACGGTTTTCACCTATTAATATTTGAATCAAAAAGTAAATAAACAAAAAAATAATACTTGAAATAGACATTTGCACTCACTTTGTTCTCAATCGATATTGAGACCATCAGTTCCAAGTAGAAAACTAACGCATCTTCATCTTCGCCCACCATGCTGACTTTCTGAAACTCAAAAACTTCAGTAAAGTTAAATCAAAAAAATGGAAGACTAATGAATGAATGTTTATTTCGCTCACAGACAGATCTGTGGCGTGGAGGAAGAGAACCATGAAAGTTATATTTGCCTCCACTTCGATAAAGTTCCACTTTTAATCTAAAAAAATATTTTTAGGTCGAAATCGAAGAGAATCAAAAAGAAAAGTAATCTATAAACGAGTTGAATCATTTTGTGAAATTTGCAGCTTCCTTTATCAAAAAAACCAATTTTTTTCAAACAACTTTTTAAATCTTCTTTGGTCATCCTCAAAAACCATAACTCTGTTTAAGCCGTTCCAGTATTTATACACGCGTTGCGTAATAAAGTTATAGTGAACATGATGGATTGGTGGTGGTTCGAGTTTAAGGCCGTTGCCTCTCAGTTGGTTTCGTCTATATGATATCGTTTGTAATTTGAATGGAGATGGACACCAATAATAGCCATATATGAACTGATGTGTAATTATGATATCTTTTCGCAGACGCCTTGTCCATAGAGTGTCTAGAGAAAGGGATTTTTAGTCTTACAGCATAGGTTTCTTTTTGGGGAGAAGCCGTTTGGTGAATTTTTCTTTGAACCGATTCTAGCCTGTTTATGTCAGATTGGGTTAGTGGAGAGAATAGCTCCGATCCATACTCTAAAAATTGGTAGAATTTTGGCTTTATAACAGTTCATAAAGTTTTTTTAACGGAAAAAAAGTGAAGCAACGGAAAAAGATTATTGATTATACGAATGCTTTTTTTGACTATTATGTCGATATGATGATGCATTTTCAGATCGGAACTGAAATTAACTCCTAAATCTCTAATCACCTCTTGTTTGGGGATGGATTCCTCTCCTATTCTATAGTCGTTCCAGATTCCCCTTCTTTTTACCATACCGCACATAGACGCTTTTTAGAGCTAGAAATAGATAGTTGCCTTTCTAAAAGCCAGTATCTTATTGAGTTAATATCTGATTGCAGCTTGAGGTTATAATTATCAGTTTCTGAGCTTATGAATAATTTTTACGTCATCTGCATAAATGAGCATTTTGCTATGTTTTACGACACTAGTTATATCATTTATGTATATCAAGAAAAACAACGGTCCTAAGCAGCTTCCTTGTGGAACCCCAGACAACACCTCGGTTTCGTTGGATACCTCATCATTAAGGCGGACAAATTGAGTTCTATTTGTTAAGTACTGTGAAAACCATTTGTGTAAGCGACCTACACACCCATAAGCTTTTAACATTTTAATGAGCCTCCTATGTGTGACTGAATCGAAAGCTTTACTAATATCTAAATATACAACGTCCACATTCTGATTTCTACTGGCGCACTCGATTAAAAACTTCTGTTTTTGAAGAAGTTGCGTCGTTGTATTTCTATTGTTGAGAAAGCCGTACTGTGAATCAGAGAGTATATTGTTGCTCCATGAACTTGTCAAAAATTCGCCTCAATTTGCAAATACCCTGTTACTGGTGGGAAAGTTATCGTTCAACAAAGACTTTCCCGCTCAGTAGTTTCTCATGAGCTTCTTTGCTGCTTATTTAATTGAGAAAGACCGCGGATTACGGATTACGAGAACCCTAGGAAAATCTTCTAATTCCATCAATATAGAGCCCTGCATTGAAACGACAGCCTTCCCGTAAGTTTGGAGATACATTTCTTTTCTCTCAAAATATATAAAGTCATGTGAATTTAACTTGGAAGTTGCGAATTTCTTTGTTTTTTCTAAAAACGGCCGTATGATATGATAACCAACATTGAGACCCTGAAAGTCTCAACCTACACATCTTCATAATCTCTGTGAAAAAAATGTTCAAAGTCATCCATTTTAGCGAATTCAGATGATTTTTTTAAAGAGTTCTTAACGAGAACTAGAAAGTTGTGCAGGTCCAACCGAAGCCCCGAAATGGATGACCTTGAAAGAAATCAATTTAAAAAAATCACTCCATGCGTCGTTTCTTGAGATTTTTCCACAATCTGCATACTATTAGTAGAGAGGGCACCGAGAAGTTCGGCAAGAGAGGTACTGGTTAAGTACTTGCTGTCGAGTACGATTTGCGAAGGTCTACACTCGGCAATGACGGCTGACGACAGCTGAACGCAGAAGATAACAAAACATGATGAAAGTCAACCCGGAGAGGACCACCTTTATGGCATTCAGCTGCTCTTGAGTGGGCTTCCTCCGATCGGACTCACCGCCGCTACCGCCAAGTCCAAACCACGATAGTAGCCCCGTTTCACTTCGCACCGTTTGCAACTCCCTGCAACATAATTCAAAAATAGAGGTGGAAAAATAAATAAATAAAAACAACATTAAAAATGAAGATAACATTATTATCTGTCAAATATCCACTCTACATATATTTATTTTTGACCGAAATCAAACTTTTCATGAGTCCTTAGAATGGACACCCATTCTTTTTCGTCAACAAAGTCTTCAACTTCCGTTAGATCCGACGGAAGGAGACGGGCTCGGAACATTTGAAGAAGAACGTCGAGCAGATTCCGCCAACCCTGAAGGAAAAGGATTAATGACCAGGTGATCAATGTCGACTGCTTCTCTGAGAATGCCCCCGTTCGCGTGTAGCAGTTCAAAAAGAGTCCGAGTCGCCAGTTGAGCCTTGTGGTTCTCCCCAAAGGCCAGTGCGACGCCTTCTGGCGACGAGTGATGAAAAACTCTCTCGTTGAGACCACGTTGCCTTTGAATCTCCATGCTGTCGGAGGCTCCTGCAACCTTCCTCATAGATGTGTGTTTCCATTTTTTCCATTAGGGTTCATCATATATTCAATCCTTGCCGACTTGAAAAACGAGATGAATTGACTTTTCTACGTTTTTCCATGATTGTATTTTTTTATTTTCTTTTCAAAATTATTTTTTTTGCTTTTCTTGTTTCAAAGATTGTGTTTTACATTTTACATATTTTACACAACAATCTCTCGTCTAGATGTCATTCTCCGGCTCACCTTCTCGCATTGGGGTCAGAGTGCTGAACTTGCAGAGGTGGATAACGAGGTTGTCGAAAACTTCTTTCATTCCGTAGTGAGCCGATATCGAGGCACATTTGCGATACCCACTGAGAGCTTTCTGGAAAGTTTCCGCGTCCCGTGAAAACGAAACAGTTGGTACAGACTTGAAGAATGTGCTCGTGCTCGGACTTGTCGAAGACATAGCTGAGGGCAGCCACCGCTGGACCCCAACACACTGCGAAAAGGTCGTGATCGTTCCAGCCACTTGGCGCGTGGTAGAAATCACCCTCCTTCGTCTCACCACGCCTCAACAAAACCTAAAAACGTTTCAGATTTGAAAGGCAACTGTATTCCTTCTTTTCCGGGTCTCGCTTACCGGCTTAACACGCTGTCTCCGTTATTCTCAAAAACAACGGGAACAATAAAAAAAAATATTTTTTGATTTCGACAAAACTTCATCCAGTGTGATAACCCATCATCAGAAATGCGGACCCAACTTTTTGAGCCATTTCCTCTTACTGTAGCCGGGTTACGGTAGGCAGGTGGGCACCTGCGTATCTCAGTATTTATGAGTTTTTTTATTAGGCAAGTGATATATCAATCGATAGGTAATTCAATTTTAGGAACTTTTACAGTACATACCATCATGGGTTACGGTGGGAAAATTTTGAGTTACGGTACTTTTTGTGTCCGCCGAGTCAGTTTTTCGACCACCATGAGCTTGAGCCGGGAGATCCATTCTTCCTAACTTCTCAAAAGATACCTTATGAGAAGCTGTACAAGCTGTTACTAGTTTGAAAAAATCCTAGGTGGACCATCATTTCGAAAAATCGCCTCGAAGGCGCGCAATCGTGGTCTTGCGGCGGCCAAGTGGGTGAAGTCCATGATGCCTGACGGCTCATTCTTCAGAGATCCATTCCAATCTTTGTTTCCATTTCACTAATAGACATCTATTATTGATTTTTATTTCAATTTGAGATGTTTTCGGGTTGACCATCATCTCGAAATTTCATTTTGAACCCAAACTTGGCCTAAAATGGCCGACTCGGCCTTTTTCACGGGATCCATGACCCCGTATGTGACCGTTCTCAACTTTTTCTTTCTTAAACATGAA